>OOFC01050383.1:9383-43469 GCA_900323345.1 Pseudochromis fuscus | reverse complement strand
CACAAGGATATATGTAATAGACTTGTTGCTTCAGTTTAAAAGGAGGAAGTAATGGATCAAAGTGAAACAACTGACAACAAACTTAGAAATATTACCCAAGATTAGAGGATGGGATCCCGTGAAAATAAATTCCTAGAAAATGTTTCAACATTAACCCAGTAGGGGGCAGTAAAACACTGCCACTGCATCTATGAGCTGAGAGGAAGAAGAAGGAAGTGGTAGGTACAAACTGATATTAGTGAAATGTTTCGACTCTTTAGGTAAAATTCATAACTCTGTCACAAGCTATTGGATTTTGTTGGAAAATAACCTGCACATGTAGGATGATAATGTCTACAACTTGAGACAATTTGGTGGAGATCAGGTTACATTACTCCAAGGTTGATTGTGAGAAACTGTCTCAAAGAGGTGACAGATTTGTTAGAGTGTGACGCAAGTAGATAGTAACACATAAATGACATATGCATGGAGTATGTCTTGGTGCATGTTTGTGGTTTCTGAGTGCTTTGTCATGGAGAGAGGGGTCTCAGACTGTTATATAATTGATATAGCCACTAACACATACAGCCGATGCTAAAGTGCAATACGTGTAATACCACTGATGGCCACTAGAGGCAGGCTCCAAAACACTCTGGCTTCAATTGACTTAAATAAAAAAAAAAAAATCATTATTTTCAATCCTGAAATATTCAGTCAACAATTTTTTTCCACAAGTGATTCTGATGTCATTAGATCTGGTCCATCTGAAAATCATTTCATCATGAGGAGATATTAGAAGAAGATTTAAGGGTGTGGTTAGTTTGATTGACAGATCAGGTCTCCAATGATTTAAAGGTGGTTTGGAGGCTCATTCATCATCTGATTGGACAGTGTCCTCAAGTTCATGGGTCAGACCTGCCTCCTCGGTCCTCAGTTCATATCCATATATGGTCACTTCTGGCTCCATAAAAACAATATGATGAAGTTCAAATATCAAACTCTGGGCTTCAGAACACAAACCAATGGGTGACGTCTCATTAGACTCACTCCCGGGAGGTTTCACTATCTGATCATGGATGACACACAAAAAAACAACTGAAATTTGCCAACTGTGTAGAGAAAAATAAAATAAGTTTAATTCAGATAATGAAGAGTTTTTTTCTGATTGATGTTTCCTGATGTGTGGCTCCTGGAGGTGTTGTTCCTTTATGTGTGCTGCTGGCCACTAGGGGAAGATGTTTCCCTAAGTCGTCTGTTCTCACACACACACACACACACACACACACACACACAGAGTACCGACAGCTGATTTAGGAAGTAATACAGCCCGAGGCAGAGCAGATAGTTGAACACTGAAGTTTTTTAATGACACCGTGTCTCTGAATTACAAAGCTCTTCCCTGTTTCATATCTATCTTTTCGTGGTTGTAAAAACTCCGCTGCACACGATACAGCCTCAGCACACTGTACAGCAGCAGTGGCGCCGACATGCTTTATTTTCATTACAGTGTTTGATCATTGATCTGCGAGCAGGAGCGAATCAATGAAGAGGACCAATTTCTACTTCACAGCATCCGTGTGCAGCTGCAGATATTAATCACCTGTTTGGGGTTGGGGGGGGTGTTGGACACAGCTCATTGAATCACGCGTGCACACATGACCTAAAAAATAAACAACACCTGCACAGGAGGAAGCAAACACAGGGAAAAGTGCAACTCTTTTCAGCCTCTGTCAATAAAGCTTGTTTAGACTGATTACTTAATTGTGTACTTTCTTAACAGAGTACCCATTGAGACGTATTGATCCGGCCCTGCTGCATGCACCTATTAGGCAGGACTGAGGCAGCGCTCTGAATTAAAAGCGCAACACAATTAAGAGTCGAGGTAAAGCACACCTTCAAGTATAAATACAACATGCATTAGTAATAAGCAATACAAATATGCATTTATTATTCATAAAATGGAATAAAGCATTGGCAAATTCAGCACTGAGAGCTACTTCCCAAGGCGAGCCTTTATGAGCAGTTGATGAATGATGTTTGTTAGTGCGGGCCACTTCCAGCTAAGACCCCAATTTATCAGAGTGAGTGAGCTCAACTCTCCAGGGGAAAGTTTCTCTGGTGGCTACTCCACGGGCCTCCTGACCAGCAGCGATGTTTGCACAGTCACACAACTCATTCATCACTGCTCACCTTCCTCTGACTGGGATGGCAGGGCTTATACTGACAGAGAGGTCCTGATACTGAGGAGACAGGATTGAATCCAAACCTACAACATAGGAAGGATTGAGATCCACAGAAACATGTGGACGTGAGGGAGTAAAAGAAAAACATGTAAAGAAATGTCTTAAACTTGACATGAAATGAATAAATATGTTATGTTAGCCAAAACAACAACCACATTTATTTTCTGGTAAAACAAAACCAAACAAAAATATTATGTGATTTTCATCATCTAGCTCAGAGCAAATTCAACCAATGGTTTCCTTACAACCACCTGTCAGTCAGGCTCAGATCACCACCAGAAAACACTGACAGAGAGTAGTAGCAGCTGTAGTAGCAGCTGTAGTACTATTGATTTTGATTCTGATGTTGGTTGAGTTGCAAATTGTTCAGTTATGGCGCTTTTACACTGGTACCTAGTCGCCTCAGCTCGCCTCAGTTTGTGGCGCGTTTCCACTGCAAAAAGTACCTGGAGCTTGGTACTTGGTACGACTTTTTTAATATCTCCTCTCCTGCTGTTCCAAACAAAGTACCCGCTCAAGTACTAGCAGATACTTAAATCTTATTGGTCAGAATCATCACTGTGTCATCACTGTGCGGCACAGAAACATTTGTACCCACAAGTCGACAGTCTGCACGGTTATAGTCAGAATAACAAGTTTCTACTCTGTGGGAAAATTTATAATCTAGAGTAACAGGCTTTAGTGCAACATTAAAATGTTATTTAAAAACATCAGCTGAAAAAAATGCGATCTCTGAGCGGCCGGTCAGTCGAACAGCTGACCGAGGTTTTAGTAAGAGCTCATATCTCTGAAAACATCAGAGCAAGTTTTTTTTATTTTTTTTTATTTTTTATTTATTTCACACAATTAAAACACGTGAAGATATACAAAACAGTCTCATTTCCACAGTTTACAGACCAATACACATATGTATGTAAAATAAATACACTTCAAAAACAGGAAAAGAGACAAGAAATAAAATAAAAATAAATACAGAAATTAAAATTTTAAAAGAAAAAACAAGAAAAGAAAAGAAAGAAAGTAAAAGGAGGTATTTAGAGCTGCGGTATTGCTTGCATTACCGGTCGCCATCTTCTCTCAAATTTATCTACTTTCAGTTGTAGATTTTTCCATAATAAAAACCATTTTTACACTGTCTGTCCATTGCATTATATTGGGGGGATGCAGCTTACACCAACTGACTGTGATCATCTTCTTTACAATCAAGAGTAGAACTTCAGCTAATATCCTAAGTATGTACAGGGTTGGATCAAGATGTAAATCAGTACCCAGAATTCTTTTTATTTCTGCTTTCACACAAGAGTGGTCGGTTGTTAGTTGAAGATGAACAAAGGTCTGTTGGAGCTGGATGGTGTTTAGCATGTGTAGCATGTTTGGATACAACCTGTGTTCTGGTTTACAGTAAAGGTGCAGCACGTGTTACTAATACTGTGTAGTAATGTCAGCTAGCTAGTTGTGGGGTTTCATTGTGTTTCAATGCTCCAATCAAATTGTTTCAAACATTTTGCAGTGCTGACATATAGTTGTATGTTCTTGAAATGACTAATAAGCCTGACAACATACCTCTACATGGTTACATAATGAAGGCGGCTGTTCGACAAACTCATCCATAGGTTGTAACTTTGAATGTGTCAGTGGAGTGTTTCTAGGGATGTGATGTCAGTTTGCTGTTTCATCAATCGGCCCAGCCCCCACTTTGGTCCAGGCTGATGAGTGTTGGCCTCAGGCCCCACATGACTGAAGTGTTGGTTACAGTGTCTGGTCACAACTCCCTCAAAGTGACCAATCAGAGAAGCACAACCATCAGCCACTGTTTCAACCCTGAAGTCTCAAAAAAAAAAAGTATTTTCTTGAACCGAAATGTTGCTACAACCAGAAAGACTGCCATTAAATGTGGCTGACACATTGACGTTCCCCACAGGATGACTTTTATTAACTGTCATTGATCGTTTGTCATTGGTCTTTTGCCGGCGGCGAGGTTCAGCGAGGAGACACGACCATTATTTGTGCCAACAAATGACAGTGAATCCCTCCCACCTACAGAAAGAAAAGATTTCTATGTAACCATAAATTGATTCCTATTCGAATTATCTGATACCTGATAATCACTGATTATCATGCAGTGATGCACTTGCGTGTGTGTGTGTGTGTGTGACTGCACTCAGTCCATGTTATTGAGCCCTCATTAGTCCTCCCCCTACAGGCTCCAGGAGGGAGAATTGTCCAGAGGAGGTAATTACTCTATTGATCATTGACTCATCCTATGTCCTTGCTCTGATGTTGTTCTTACAGTTAACCCTTTTCACCACGAGGCAGGAGGCTGTACTCGATTACATCCTGATTACTGGTTGGTGCATGAAGGCAAAAAGCAGCAATTAGACAGCAGTGGTTTTTGTTGTTGTTTGCAGTATAGTTGATGCAGTGTCTGAGATTAACCCTGAACTCTGAGCTGATCAACTCTGAGCTGATCAACTCTAAATGTCTGGTTCTGTTGATCTGAACTGGTTCAATGTTCACCTTGAGTTAAGCACATGCATGAGAGACATCATCAATGGAGCTCTGATAAGATGATTCACCATGGCAACCGGTGGAGATCAATGAAAGTGAGACATCAACTTTGAATGTGGTTCTCTGGTCATTTAACTAAACTTTGTTTGAATGCTGCAGGGGACACAGTGAGGGGATGGGGTTGAATTAAATGTTAATGAAAGTGTGTCTCACACAGACACGTCCAGGTGCCTCACTTTGGCAGGTAAGTGGACAAAATGAAAATATGGCGGTAAATTGTATCAATGTTGATATGTTTTTCCCTGGCAAACAAAACTCTTGTAACAACAGTGTCAAAGTGAGAATCTTGCTATTCTCCAGTAAACTGATTAATAACTTAATCTGATTCTCATTACACTTATATTATATTGCATCTTTTAAACTGAAACCGATGACCGTGTCTGTTAATCTTTACACTCCTTGAATCCATAGCAAATTTCATTCAGTGACTTTTCAACATGTAGGAGTTTTACCCTCTGACAAAACAGAGTAGTTCCTCAGACTTGAGAGAAAGTCTGCAGAGTGTATTATTAGGGATGTAAGTCATCAGCAAGTGAAAACACATCGACTTCAGGTCTCAAAAAAATCCTCTCCCGGTATAATGAACCACCGAATTATTTTGCCTTCAACATCGATGAACTGATGAGGAAATAAAACCGAGAGCTGCTTCAGGCTCAGCAGGAAGGAGGAAGGATGGAGAAACTCAGGGTTTGTTGAAGAAAACTTGTGAACAGGTTAGGTTTAAACCTGGGTCACACTACAGGAGAATCAGGGCCGATTTCAGGTCCGATTTTTGGCCATTTGATTATCAGCCCAGATCATCCTGTGGTGTCCTTCGGTTGTCAGAACAAATCTTAGAGCTCCTGAACTTCTCACAGAGGTATCTGGGCCTCCCCAGTAACAACAAACATGTTTGATATTTAGGATCTAAAATCAGTACGAAAGAGCTATTGTAGTCTTGCCAGATTCCCAGCATCACCTATACACTGGGAATCTTGTAGGACCACAATACCCGAGCAGGACGAGAAGACACGACCAAAACACAAACAAGCTGGTTGCACTGGACAGCAGAGGTGGAGGAGAAATTAATTGATCATTGGCAACAACATGACTGCATCTGTAATGTATCCTCCAAAACACACCACAACCGAACAGACAAGGAGAAGAGCCGGGCAGAAAGTGTTGAACCTGGCAGGTATGTAACCAAAGCAAACAACTGACACATTTGACTATGGACAATATTGTAAAATATTGGATCCATTGTTGCGTGTGAATCAGGTGGTTGGGTGTGTAGAAGGGAATGTTTTGTTTTTAACCTGTAAAGCACTTTGTGATGCATTTTATGTATGAAAAGTGCTTTATAAATAAAATTTGACTGATTGATTGATTGATTGATTGATTGATTGACTGACATGAGATCACATGATTCACTGTAGTGTGTGATGTGCTACAATTTTCGGATCAAGTAGTGTGAGTATGTTTGAGATTTTAATAGATTATCTGTTAGGATTCTCCTTATGTGTGTGATGCATCCTGATTCCCAAATCAGTCAGGATTTTCAAACTCCTGTAGTGTGACCCAGGCTTTACAGAATCTGTTACCATGGTAACCGATCAAGAGTTGAAGTTAGCTCTTTTTTGGAAGTGTAACCTCATCAGTTTCCATCATCTCAGGATGAACTAACTCAGAGTTTCCACTAAACCTACTTCCTGGATTACCCCCATGTTTACTATCACACAAAGGACAATCTGCTGCTTCTCCTCCTCTAACACGCTGACTCAGAGTAAAATTGGGATCATGAGATCAGCATCAGTCCTGGATAATCAATGTTGTGATTTGTTTGGACTCCCAAAAGCACCAGTGGACATTTAAGGGTCGTGTTTCACCATGTTTTGCTTCAGTATCCTGTCAGTACAACAACAGAGCCAAAACTACAGGTTCTGAAAGGATGTTTGTTTCCACTTTGTTCTGCAGAGCCTGCTCCCCACTGATACGAACAGCTTTTAGACACCGCTGTAGATGCTCTGTTTTCTCATGAGATCTAGAAACTACACTTTCCAAAGCACAGGGAGGCATCAACAAACCGAGATGGAAATAAAGACAAAAACAGTTCAATTGGACTGACAGCATGTTGAAATATTTCAAGCTGGTTTCTTTTAATCAGTAAAATCAGCTGAAGTTGAATATGATGTCTGTGGTTACTGTGAAAGCCAGGAAGTTGTTATTTGCATGTGCTGTTTAACTTTGCGGTATCGGTTCTCGAGATCGCTCCAGTATTTAGAGCCAGCAAACCTGCACTCGTTTAAAGCTAGCTATTGATAATGTTTTGATAGAGGACATTAAATCCACGTGAACACTCACTTTACACTCAGATATTTTGTTTTTGTCGTAGAAGAATTAAAGTTGTGAAAAGAAAAAATAGTTATCAAGAGTTTAACAGTCAAAACAAATCGGCTCTTGACAGGACTGTGTAGGTGTGTTATTTTAATTTAACGGTATACCCAGATTACTTGAGGATCTGACAGGATCTTCCCGAAAAGGACCCGAGCGCACGACTCATGTGGCAACAAAAAATTGTCTTTATTGAGGACAAAACAAAAAAAATGACAGTACCACTGGTCAAAACATCGAAACACAAGAAAGTGAGGCACAGGTGGAGGCAATGAGGGCGGGGATGATGATCACAAGACCAGGAAGACACACCACAGCAGGAAGTGAAGCTTTCTGAAACCAGAGGGGAGACGTTACTACAAAATAAAACAGGAAGCGACAAACAATAGACAGGACTGACCTAAAGTGTTAATATACAACGAGACATGACAACATCATCTTGAAGCCAACTTGAAATCAGTGAGAGAAGAATAAAAACACAAGAGTTCCTCATCCTCACCTTTGTGTCTTCGAGGTTGGATTATTGTAACTTCCTGTTGTCTGGTTTGTCTAAGAAGAGTTTATAGATAGTTAAGAAGGCAGAAGCTCATAATCTTTCAGGATCAAGTAAATATCAGCCTATTACTCTAGCGCTGGCCTCTGTTCATTGGCTGATTTTAAGGTGTCGCTTTTAACCTATAAAATTATAAATGCGATGGGACCTTCATATCTGACCTGGTTCAGTCCCAGGGGACGAGTCCTCTGAGTTTTCCTGAAAGTAGAAAGAGACAGTTGGTGATATTAGACAGGTGTGCTCAGTGCAGGTATTTAAAACAAAATCCCACATGTTTACTATTGTGTGTGCTCCATGATTATGTTTTGTGACATCCTTTTTATTATTGTCTTCTTTTCTTATTCTTTTAACCTCTAAAGCACTTTGATTGAAATAATAATAAATGTATCATTATTATTATTGTTATTATTATTATTATTATGATTTTTAATTACTAGGGTTGTTCATCTCGCCCTGTGATGTAATCCAATACTTATCTAGATACAGGGGCTTTGAGACTATTCAGAAACAACATGTTTAATCTGATGTACTTCTTTACATCTGTTAATTCATCACTGCTGCCGTGGGTGTCGGTCAGGATGCATATCAGCCACACAGTGTTTTCTTTCCAAAACTAGTTTATTTTCCCAAAACAAAAAACACACATGGGTGGAAAATCTGTAAGAAACAATGAGAAATTAAAATGAATAAGAGTTTGTAAAAAAGTTACATTATATTTTAGGAGAAAGAAATAAAACTAGGACTTTAGAATCAAGCTATTATTATATTTATATCATTTAAGCTCATGGATCAATGTGCTTGCATCTTTAAAACAATTATCAATTCATATCAATTGATCTTTACGTCCCTACTAATGACCTATTATTGTGTTGACTTTTCCCCAAGATTTGAGACCATTAAACCAAAACTCCATTACTCATAAAATATATACCGTATGTAGTAAATTTACAGTTGTAATTCAGAAAATGATGTTTCTACAATGGCCAAAACATAATTATACAGGACAGCACACACCTGCCACAGGTTTTAGTTTAAGACTTATTATTATTAAACAGTGAGTGAGGTCTGAAATGCACTGAGATGAAAAAATAGTAAAACCAAAAGTTAAAGTATCACAAATGAAAAAAAGAAAAGAATATTGAGGTTTTAGTTTCAGGACGTGTACATCCTCACTTCAGATGAGTCAGTCTCACACGTGTATGGGATTAATAAAATATATATATATTTAACATACCCAAAAGTCACAACGCCATCAAAACTTATTGTTCCCCAAGAGACACTCAGAGCTGCTGAAGACTGAAATAGAAACAGATAGGTGGTAATAATGTTGACTTTCACCTCTTTTAATAATTCATACTGAGGTGACGCCCATGTTGATGTCATGTGCTGCACAAACACAAAAAAAAGGTATGAAAATAGAATTTTAAAAGTGTGTCTCTCACAATTGAAAATACTGTTGTTGTTTTTTTCCATAATGAGACCCTGTAAACGATGACATCATCACAACAACAAGTTTCCAGGTTTGAACGTCAGCTGGAGATTGTCTCTGTGGCGTCCTCCTCTGGTTCCTCCTCCACCGTCCACTGACATGCTGCTGAGGTTAACTGATGACTCCAACTTCATCCCAGATCACAGGTGTGTCAGTGTGCAGGTTGTATGTCTGTGTTGGCCTTGGGATGGACTGGTGATCTCTACAGGGTGTACACCTCCTCACGCCCACTGGTAGCTGGGATAGCCCCACCCCCCCTCCGAGCGATCTGAGTGTGTATAGATGATGGATGGACAGATGGTCCCATTGTGGTCCACCATCAGGGGGCACTTGTCCTCTCTGTATGATCCACAGACTGGAGGTAGAAATGGAGGAAGTGTGACCTCACTCGCTGGTTTGTGAACTTGATTGGTTGAAGCCAGCAGTTGACCATATTTGGATATGATTGAAGGAGGGAGGAGGCAGGTCAGACCCTTCACTGCTCATTGGGTGTGAGAATTGACTTCAGCACTGTTCTCATTGGTTATCAGACCTGCTGATCCAGTTAACCACGCCCCTAAATCTTCCTCATTTTGAAATCTACTAAATTATGAAACGATTTTCAGATGGACCAGACCCCTGAGAAGAAGAACGAACTTTAACTAATGACGTCAGATTGACTTGTGGAAACAATTCATTGACTGAATATTTCAGGCTTGAAAATGATAATTTTTTTGATGAGTTTTTTGGAGTCTGCCTCTGGTGGCCTTCAGGGGTATTTCACTTTTTCACACTTCCACTTTGGCCTCATTTTTGTGACCCACTTGCTTCGTCCATTTCCATCAACAGTCTGTGGTATGATCCAACCAGTGGTTAGCTTAGCATTAGAACGAGTTGATGACTGATGTGGCTCGCAGTCCAAAGAAAACAAAATATAACCAACTCTGAACCTGAATAAAAAGTTTTTAAAAAATAACAATTTACTTTTTCATAGGTATAAAGTTGCTTTGCAAGCTTATGCTAAGCTAAGCTAACTGACTGCAGGTGGTAGTGTTATATTTACATTACGAGTGAGGTTAATCCTATGATCCAGTGCTTGACAAGCAATCATATAAACTTGTTTCTCTAAAATGTGGAACTGCTCCTTTAGGTACAGTACATTGGTGGATCAGGAGTATGGTTGGACTGCAGCCCGACTACCACACACACACTTACCGACCACACAGTGACGTGGCTGGACCGATCTGCTGGACAGGACGGGACAGGAGGCTGGCACCGAGGGGGCAGGAGGTGATTGCCTCTGGACTCACTTTTCTATTTATTTGTTGAATGATAAATAGAAGAAAATGAGCATGTCCGTTTACTTTAGCCCACATGCAATCCAAACAACACGGTAATACAATGCCCTCTGCGTGACTCATGTGGTGTGTCCGTGCGTGTGTGTGGGCGTGTTATGGGAGCCCGGAGAGGGTCAACAACAATCTCAGTCATTTAGAAACAAAAATCACTTCTAATTGAAAAATGTTAAACACAAGACTCCAGACTATACAAAGCTGAAACTCTGAAGCTTTTCCACTTCTGCTTGCCCACCGAAAAAAAAATAAAAAAAATCACCACACGTGATTTCAGTGATACTGATTCACATGTTGGTAACCTTGGTTACGGAGCAGTGCGGCAGAGAGGAACATTTTCAACACTTCATAAATTATATGCCTGTAATGACATGGAGGCCAAAAAAAAAGAAAGGAGGAGAGGCTGGAGGGGCAGAAAGAAGATGAAAAATTGGAGGAGATAAAGCAGAATAAAAAGAGATGGCACAAACCACATGGAGGATGAGAAAGATGAAGATTAAGGACAAGAAGGAGTGAGGAGACAACTTGTAAAATACTCAAGACGAGACAGGAAAGAAGAGACAAACAAAGGTCAAAGCAAAGGGAGGAGGAGAAGGGTGAAGACAGGAAGGAGAGGACAGTGAGGACAAAGTGATGAAGAAGATGTAGAAGTAGGTGGACACCACAGACTGTTTATAGAGGATGGACGTAGCCACCGGGTCTCAAAAGTGAAGTGCAATACCACCAATGGCCAATAGATGATGACTCCAAAAACTGTGGCTCCAATTGACTTAAATTGAAAAATAATCATTTTCACTCCTGAAATACTCAGTCAGTGAATTTTTTCTACAAGTCTTTCTGTTATTAACTCAAGTCAACTCTTCCTCTCAGTGACCTGGTGGTGCATCTGAAAATCATTTATCATTAAGTAGATATTAGACCGAGAGAAGGGGAGGAGTTAGGGGCGTGGTTGAGGTGTTTGTGGCTCAGCTGGTAGAGGGGGTTGTCCACCAATCGTAAGGTTTGAGGTTCGATCACCAGTTTTCTGATGGCACCATACTAAGGGTTTCACTACATGTTGTACTGTGTATGTGCCATTTAGATTTTAGTTCGGCTCTAATGATGCATCTCATTCACTGGTGCACTGGAAACAACTGGGCAGTGTCCTCGAGTTCAAGGGTCCGACCCGCCTCCTCACACATCCAAATATGGTAAATGGTAAATGGAGTACATATATATAGTCCTTTCATGACCTTGGCTTGGTCCCAAAGCGCTTTACAAGGCATCTCATTCACTCATTCACACACACCAATGGCTACAGAGCTGCCATGCAAAACGCTAGCCACCATTGGGAGCAACTTAGGGTTCAGTGTCTTGCCCAAGGACACTTCGACATGTGGACAGGGGGAGCTGAGGATCAAACCCACAACCTTACAATTCACAGGCGACCCGCTCTACCACCTGAGCCACAGCTAAATATGGTCACATCTGGCTCCAAAAAACAACATGGGGACATTTAAATGCCAAACACCTGCCTTCAAAATGTGAGTCCACACAGTAATGACTAGATCCATGTTTTATATACAGTCTCTGGTGGACAAGCAGGGAGCTGGATGACCAAGAGCATCTCAGACAGTTTTGAGACCACACCTGGGCAGTCGAACATCCCTTCATTTATCGAGGCTGCGCTGTGGTGACTAATAAATAAGTGCAGAGGTGGGAGCTACTCTTTCTCTGTGACTCCCTCCCACTTTGTCCTCTAATTAAAACTGCATCTTTCTTCTTTTTACAAAATTGCCAACAAACAGTCGCTATTGCAACATGACAAGCCAGAGATGGGACTGAGGGAGAAAAAGTCAGGAAGGAGGAGAGGGGAGAAACAGAAGGAGCCCTCAGCGCTTCCCTCTTCGCCTCTTGTCTTTCATCTCTTTCCTCTTTGAGCGTCCTCCAGCTCTGTCAGCTCCCACGGAGCTCCACGCTCCCGCTGGGGGTCTCAGAGAGTCAACCCAGGACGAGCTGCCATCCTCCGGGATGAGCCGGGTCCCCCCACTGCTTCGGAGCTCAGGCTGCTAATAGCTAAAGGGCACAAACTGTTTTATATTGAAATAATACCACGTTGCCAAAACAGGACCAGAGGGTAAATAAGAGATTGGGAGAATTAAATTTGAGGTTTGTGTCTATGCAAAATTCATAATGCCTGTTTATGTGTCTTGTGGATATATCATAATGAGTGTTTACATGTGTACCAACTGATACTGGGTCATGTTCTGTGTAATCCTCATTACAATGTGAGTGTATACATGAATAAAGAGATTCTTGTTTTGGAGATTATGTATGTATCCAAGAAACGGGGAATGCACTCGGGTTAATCAGCTAATCTGTTAGATTCTAACAATTGCTCGTCTATTATCTGTGCACCATTTGAAGTGCATGTACCAAGTCACAGAGGGAATGCACTTGTTGTGTACTCATGGTCATTAATGCACTTGTTCAGACGGCTTTGAGCTCTGCTGCTCATACGTCTAAGAGCCTTCAGCTGCTCCACAACGTTCGCTTTGACACAGTTTGTCCACAGTGAAAATGATGCTGAAGTTTAGGAGACAACATTTAGCCTTTAGCATGTGAGCATATTGATATTTGCAAATAAAGTACAGCTATAGACTCATTTGTGCTTCATACATACACAGATTGAAGGGAGCCAGTTGAGATGGTTTTACCGTCTGATCAGGATGCCTCCTGATCACTTCTCATTGGAGGTTTACCAGAAACGGCCAACCAGGGGAGACTTAGAGGTCGTCCCAGGACCTGCTGGAGGGATTATATTTCCCGGTTGGAGTGGGAGCAGCTGGGATCCCCCAAGATGAACTGGGAGAAGCTGCGGGGGACTGGGATGTCCAGGATTCCCTGCTCACCCTGCTGCCACTGTGACTCTGATGGACTTTTAGAAGATGGATGGTGAGGATTTTCACATTTTTTAAAAGGCTAATAAAAGTGATGGTTACATGATAGAAATATGTTGATTTCTATCACGTGTCAATCAACATATTTCTGTTCTTACATGAAAAGCAACATAAAAGTCAGTCAGTCATCTTCTATACCTGCTTCTCCACACTTAAATCACAGGGGTCTGCTGGAGCCTATCCCAGCTGTCATCGGGCAGGAGGCGGGGTACACCCTGGACAGGTTGCCAGCCTATCGCAGGGCTAACAAATAATAGACAAACAACCATTCACAGCTATGGTCAATTTAGTTTGATCAATTCACCTAACAAGCATGTCTTTGGACTGTGGGAGGAAACCGAAGTACCCGGAGAAAACCCACCCAGGACATGCAAACTCCACACAGAAAGGCCCGAGCCGAGATTTGAACCCCAAAGCTTCTTGCTGTGAAGCACCACTGCACCACCTGCACCACAGTACACATAAAGGTGTTTTATCATTAGTTTTTTAGATAGTTGTCGACCAGAAAATGTAACATTGAGGCCTAATGATGAAAGGTCTAGATCTAGGTCTGGCACTAGATGAAAGGTCAGAGGATAAACAAAGTTCAGGAGGGTGACAGCAATGTTGCCAAATTTAGTGGTAATCCATCCAAAATCTGTTCACTGGAAAAACACCAAATCTTATGGTGGAAGTAAAGGAAATGTCCAGGGATCATCAACGAGTTGTGGTGCAAGGGTCCTGTGGAGACCAGGACGTTTCAGTTTGAACTCATGAGGTGGTCCAACAGACAGAATGATCAGCACTCCCATCTTTAGTCACACCACCATTCAAAAATATTACTTACCACAGCTCACTGAAGCTACTCACTTGCACAGATCATTGTAAACAGCACACTGAGTCGGGCTGAATCATATTTTAAATGTTACCGCACGTGTTAACTGGCTGATCAGAGGATTACATAATGCAGAGAAGGCCGCTCTCATCCTCAGTTGTCCAACTGCTGCTGGCGTCAGATGGGCAGTGTGAGATTTCACAGTGCAAGTGTCGAGCGTTCAGTGATGGTCGCAGTCTGGCTATGTGGGTTAAAAGCTGGCTGTGCCTGTTCACACAGGAAAAGGAAAAACGATCCCAGCGATCGATCACTCCTACAGGGGGACTGTATTGGCAGACACACTAACCCCAGGGACACATTTTTCATATACACACAAACACACTTACAGATACTTGCTAAGAAGCTTTTTTTTAATTATTGAGCTGAAGAAAAATGAGTTTTTTTGACCAGTCTCCCATATGAAAGTTGAAACTTTTACAACAACTTCCCCCCGTGTACTTTTCTGGGTTTGTTCGAAAGGAGTTCCCCGCTTTCGATTCCTTCATTAGCGGGACGGCGCTAATAAGCCGGCCTGACACTGTGTCTGTGGGCGTGTGAGCGTGCTCTGAACCTCTGACCTCAGAAATGATCAACAGCTGCTACCTGCCAATTGCATCTGACAAGCTGCCCGTTCACCTGCCTTTCACATGTCCGCACACGCCCACACAACTAAGCAGATACGTGAATACACACAGACACACACAGATACATGGGAGTGCTTCTAGGGGTGCTACAAAATAGGGATGGTGACCTTCAATGCGGCGTTTACCAAATGCTCATCCACATGTCAGAAACAGCAGGTTTTGAATACGCAGATGAAGAAGATGATGAAGATTAAATAAAAGACCGTGACCCCTCACATTTGTCTCGAGCCATTCCTCCCCCTTTACCAAAATCAGCGACTGAACGGCAGATCAATATTTCCATTTGCGTGATGGCTCGGGTGGGTGTTTTGAGATATTTGAATGATGGAAATGTGTAGGAGTTAATCAGGCGAGTGTGTGTTTGTGTGAGAGAGGAGAACATTGGGAGAAAGGGGGAAAGATTGCTTGCTTCACACGGCATCCTCGCTATCTTTAGACATGTATACATTCGTAAGTGAGTGAATTTCCATATGTGTCGCCATTACTGTTCAGCTTGTTCTTATCGGGATATTGTAAGCCCTATATTTCCCCTGTCTGCTTACTTTGATATCAAGGGTAATAAAGGAAAGAAGCTTTACAATGTCCTTATGTACGCTCTGATTTCACAGACTAGTGGGAAATTATGAATAATATAAATATTAAAACACACATCCTTCCATACAGAGCAAGACTGCTAGCTGAATGAATTGACGAGTATGCAAATGAATGACATGTAGTCGACACAATCACACATCACGACCTAGTTTTATGGCTACTGAAGCTTTGAGAGTGATGAGATGCGCAGCGTTCCCATAGCTCAAAAACAGGTTACACTAAATTAGCTTCTTTTTTTTTTTCATAAGCGTGACATATTTATACCCAATAACTGCCAGGTGTGAGTGTTAGAGAGAAAATACATCACTGCAACAACTCTTAGCAGCTAGCTTTCTTCACCTAATGATAGCAAATTAACCCCCAAATCAAAATGCTAGGCCCATTGTGTTAACAAAGGCTACCTGCTAGCTTGTTTACCACGTACATTACATACATACATACATACCAAAGCTATTAGCAGTCTTGTAAAACTTGTGCTAGCTTACCAAATGTCACTAGCTAAGTCAAGGTGATGCTAAAAATCAAAGCTAGCCACTTTGATACACTTACCAATAGTTGCTAGCAGCAGATGCTTTCTTTTGTAATTCAGTCATAGATGTTTACTTCCTCCTGAAAGGTGGTGTTTGCGAGGTGAGTCATCCTCTTGGTAAGTGGAGGCAACTTAGTGTCTTTATTTTTAACCATATCAACTACAACATCAGAGGATATAGCACATAGCTACTGTGTATCTGTAAAAGTTCTCTATATTTGGATACTTTGAGAATATTTATTAAGTTCTTTGACCTGCTTTTTCTGCCTGTAACTTGGCACGCGGCAATGTGGCCGCAACTCACCCTCAAATCAGTTTGTTGGACATCACTATTACTCATCAAATTACTCAAAAACTGGCTTGTAGTCTGTCACACGTGCATGCCCCAAATACAAATAGGCCTTCCACAGAAACCAGTGTTCTGTGTATTTTTCACATCTGGCCCAAATAAGGAACAAGCTAAAACTCTCTCAAAAACCACATTGCAGTATGTGGGCCATATCTGGCCCATGTGACTGTTCCCACTGAGCCATGAATAACATATATAGCTCACATATGTGTTTAGCTGTATGTTCATTCATAACATTAGCTGTAAAACCCTGATTTCCTCATTTTCATTTTTAGCACACTACTGCACACCATAACTGGATACAACATCACAGAGCTGCTAAAGTGGCTGGTTACCTTCAGCCTGGTGAAGGATTACTCTCTGGGGACCTTCAATCCATTAGGTACATATACTTATTCTTTGAAGGTCAGAGGGGGGTGGAGCCAAGGACACTGGGAGTATAGTTTGGAGAGGACACTAGTCAACAAGTCAACACATACAAATACACAGCTATTTACTACAATTTACATAGTTGCCTAATCCTGTAGGTTTTTAAGGGCAGTGCATAGAAACACCACACAGACTGACCTCAGCCAGCAGATTGTGCACCACTGTGCCACTATGGTTCTGAATCGAGTAAATTAAGTACTGTGACACAAACACGGGTTAGCCCCTAAACAACTACTGGACTCAAGTGTTATCCCTTACTGGTTAGAAGATGTCTTAACTGCATCCTGTGTTCAGTACACACTTCCTGTCTACACATACAGTCACAATATTTCCTTAGATCACCTTTAGCTTTGATTACAGCACAAATTCACCATGACTTTGTTTTGATGAGCTTATACAATATGAAAATATTTATTTCCATCTAGAGTTACATTCATTCTTCACCAAGAACTTGTACTGGTCATTGTTGTGAGTTTTCTCCAGAACATCCCAAAGACTCTCACTGGGGTTAAGATCTGGACTCTGGTGTCCAATCCATGTGAAAATGATGTCTCTCTTTCATAGTTTTGGGCACATGGCAGTAATGAACCTGGACCTGACCAACTGAAGCAGCCCCAGATCTTAACACTGCCCCTGCTCACATGGTAGGAGTGATGGGTAACATCACTACATCTGCCTCTCTTCCTACCCTGATGTGTCCATCACTTGACTCAACACACAACATGATCTTTCTCCAATTCTCCAGAGTCCTTTATGCTTCCTGCAAATTGAAGCCTTTATTCTGAATGGTCTCATGGATAAGTGGTTTTTTTTAAAGCTGCACAGCTGTTTAGATCCAATCAATTTAGTTTCAATTTTTTTTTTCTTGTTCTTCTTATCATTATTATTTTATTATTATTAATTTTTGCTAATTAATTTATGTATGTGTGATTTAACATCTATATTAATGTATTTGCTACCGGACATTTGAATTTCTCCTAATGGGGATGAATAAAGTTTTATCTATCTATCTATCTATCTATCTATCTATCTATCACTGGAGTTCTGTTTGGACTGTGCTGTGGAAATGCTCTGACTTTCACTATTAGCATAGCTCGCTATTAAACAGTTTACGATGTGATTTCACCAAACACTTAAATGATTTCCGATCACAGTCACTCAAGATCTTTTCCGACCACATTTCTTCCTGGAAGATGATGGTTCACCACTATCCCTCCAGGCTTTAATGTTGTGTTGGACATTTCTTAACCCAGTTTTTGCAGTTTGAGTTTCACCTTAGTTGTTGCAGAGTAACATCTTTTTCATGACCACAGGATATGTTGTTTAAGAAATGAGAGGCTACTCACTGCTTCAGTCAGGGTTAAACAACTTGTTGTCAGCTGAAACATATTAATCACTGCAGTAATTCACCTATTTGCTAAATCTAATTTCAACAGCACATTATGGTGTCTAGCCTTATTTCACAAGTAAAATGTGACACTAAGCAAACTTTTACCAATACTTACATCTTTATCTACCGTATGCAATGATGCTGAACTTTATTTCCCCAAGAAAACAAACGTCATTATACAGTTTATTGAGCTTCACAGCAAATGTGGCTTTTTCACCCCAAAAATAACAAAAGATGTCTCCCAGAGTTCAAACAGCCGTCCAGAGTTCAAGCGGGTTTTCCTTTCATTCCTCCGTCTCCATCTCCAGCAGTTTATTATGTAAATGAGGCCGTCTCATTCATCAAGGGACTGTGATGAGGCTGGCCGGGCAGGAATGTCATCTGGACACAGATCAGAGGCGAGGAGGGGAGCGGTACCAGGGGAACAGATGTGGTATCGTAGGTGGGAGAACATTTCCATAAGCCACTGAAAACCCAGAACCCATAACACACACACACACACACACACACACACACACACACACACACACCACTGACGCCATCAGATATAAAGTCTGATTTGAGGTAACCCTGGCTGCATGAATGTGTGTGTGTGTGTGTGTGTGTGTGTGTGTGTGTGTGTCAGTGTTTTCTTTGGAAATATGAAGGGTGTAACCTGCTCCTCAGTGGGTTCTCTGAGCGGGTCTCTCCTGTCAGAATGGTCACACTTCATTAACCTGAGCGAGAGAGGTAGACAGGAATAGGTGTGTGTATGAGTTCTCTGTGTGTGTGTGTGTGTGTGTGTGTCCACAATTTGGCCAGCCTTCTGTATTTTTTTGTTTTTGTTTTTTTAATGGTCTGGAGAGAGTTACAGCCACAATAGCGAGAAGCCACGCAAGTGTTCATTTCTCCGCTGCAACATGTCCAGAAGAAAAATGATCTGCAGCTTTTCTCCATGTTCTTTTGTGGTCACAGCACTGTTTGGAGTTTAGATGTCTCATCAAAAAGGAATTCCACTTCCACTTTATCAATCTTATTTCAAGGGGGGCGGGAGCCTGTGAAGTAGCTTACAGATGTGACATGCCCGCTGAGGTTTGAAGTCATTTTATATTGCAGATATTATGTAATGAGTTATGGGTGAAATTAAGGATTTGTGTAACTTGGTAGAGCAGTGGAGGCACCCATGATTTTAAAGGATACTTCTGGTTTATTCCAACCTGAATCCTTTTGTTGCCTAATTCATCTCCCCACATGTTTTTTTTTTTTAAATGAAAACCTACTTGTAACATATTAGCAAACTAGATATTTACCGTAATTTCCAGACTATAAGCCGCTACTTTTTTCCGACGCTTTGAATCCTGCAGCTTAAACAATGATGCGGCTAATTTATGGATCTTTACGGCTAACAAGCTTCATGCCGCCAATACATTTACCCTCGTCACATCAGACCAATGAAATTACCGAACAGGTCACAGTGGACCAATTAAACTGTTCCAATAAATTCAAATGCACTCACACTAAATTATTCAGATCAGTCATTTTCTGCTTCATGCACACACCCTCATCATGGAAAACACAAGAAGAAATGCATATGATTCAGCTTTCAAGTTAAAGTCGATCGATCTGGTTGTTGAAGAAAGAAATAAAGCTGCTGCACTAACCTTGGCATCAGTGAATCAATCTCGCAGGAGCCACTTTGCATTCGGATAAATTTGCATAAATAAATAAACACAAGCACGTGGACCTCTGTAGTAGGTCTGTTGGGTGTATGGATTAGGCGGACCTCATAGCGTCCATACAAAGGGTTAACACTGGTATGGATATTTCAGCCATCGTTTGGGATTGGTATTCACACGTCCATATCGTCCATACACAGCTCTACACCATTGCACCTGCAGCTTATAGAGTGCATGCGGCCTATATGTGTACGATTTATTTTTCTTTTAAAATTTAGTGGGTATTTAATGGGCTTATATTCAGTTGTGCTTAATAGTTCGGAAATTACGGTACATATTTACAATATGAATTATGCTTTTTGAGTGGAGAGCTACCATTTGTAATTCCAACCTCTCCAAATGTTGTCTTGTGGGTTGTTTGTAGCCGTATTGTAGTTTGACTACTTAGTTTCTTCAAGCACACAATGATTGTATTAGTTCAAGTTTCTCATCTTTACCATTGTTTAGCTGCTCAAGTCTATTACAACAAGATGTTCAAAGTGTTTCTTGAAGTCTATCTGATTATTGTGAACTTTTTTGCAAATGGTTTTACTATGTGAGAGGAAAGACTTCACTATACTGATGTCTTATCTCTGGACTGTTAGAATCTTGGAGGACATTTTGAAAAGTGAGCATCAGCTTGTACCTAATCAAGCAAACACAGTTGTATTATTTTTTGTCTCCCAATCCCATGGTAAAATCATGAAAAGAGGTTACAATAAACTAGCTAACTGTTCTAGTTTTAAGAGACTAGCTTAAAACAAAGCTTTGCTAAACCCACTGTCAACAGAGACACACCACCAAACAGAAATTAAATCCCATTATTTGTCAAATAGACAATAACACTCCTGCATCTGCTATACTACTACTATTGAGTGACACTTTGACAAGTGGGCAGAAAGTTCCCTGCCCAGGAATCAAACCCAGGACACAGCAGTGAGAGCACTGAGTCCTAACCTCTAGACCACCAGGAAGGGAAAAAAATTCTAAAATTATTCAATAAAATAAAAGTTTTAATATTTCTTAAAGTGAGTTAGTGGTCATCTTCTGTACTCGCTTTGTCCAAATTGGGCCGCAGGGGTCTGCTGGAGTCTATTCTGGATGGCAACATGTAAGAGGACAGGTTTCCAGCAGCAAACACAAAGACAAACAACCATTCACACTCAAACTCACGGTCAATTTACCTAATAACCGTGTCTTTGGACTGTGGGAAGAAAACTGGAGTAGCTTGAGAAAACCCACAAATGCACAGGGAGAGCATGCAAAATCCACACAGAAAGGTAGGAGCTGAGATTTGAACCCAGAACCTTCTTGCTGGGAGGCAACAGTGCTAACCACTGGACCAAAAACCAACATTTCAAGAGTATCTAACTTCCATATCATGACCAGTTTCTGGCAAAAACAGGATATGATATGTAGGAGGAACAAAATGTTCAGAGCAATTTGATTGGACCATTGAAACACTACAAAACACCATAGCTAGCCAGGGTTATGGTTACTAACAGTACTATTCCAACAAACTAACATTTTCTGGTAGTAATCTGAACTGTGCTGCTAACAGCAGATTAATTGACAGGTGGGTGTACAGATGGTATTGGTTGAAATTGCTCTGGGGAAGATGAGGCAAGTTATTATTGTATTTTTTACCAGGTAGCAAATGTGAATGAATTTACAAAGCAAAATGTTTATAATTCTTTTAGCTAGCATCATTAGGCAAGTGAACAATATGACCAGCATTGTGATCTAAAATGTTTATAAAGTCATATTTCATTCAGTTGGACTTTATGAATGTTGGTCATGGTGAACCTGAAACCCAAGTATTTGCAATCATCCAAATTTTCTCCATGAGAACGTTCCCTTCCTCTGTGCAGACAACCTGACAACTACACCTCAGGGCATTTTCTAAAACACACAGTCAGATACAAATTTTCAATAAAGTTTGAATTATTGCAACTTTTTGATGCTGACAAACAAACCTCCAGTAAACCCTGAGGCAGTAAAGTGGATTTATCAGCATAAGCTACGGTGAGTGTCTTCTCATTACAGAAACCTGCAGCTGTACAGCCCGACAGCCACTCAATGGAAACACAGCAGTAATCAAATCATCAATACACCGCGCGCTGCTCGCAGAATATCAAAGCTGTTATCTGTGTATGTATGAGCATAAATTAATGCAGAAAATCATTGAAGGGTTCAGATTTAATCAGAAGTTGTTTGTTTACATCCTGTGTGATGCAAGGCCACCAATTCCTGCAACGACAGATTAAAACTACAGAAATGATTTGTACTTACGGTGATGGAGCACACTCAGGGGGTTGCAGTTGTCAATGGCTTTAAAGGATGTTGAAGCATCTTTGATTGTGAGGATTATACAGTAAATCCATACTGCACTCGCTGTTACCTTCCATCTTTTGTTTTCTGCTTTAGTTAATTGACATTAACTGGCCAATTATCCATTGACTCATCTGAAGATACACTTTCCAGTTACATATTCATCTCTCTTAGTTTAACGTGCTAGCATGCTAGCGTTTGCTGATTAACACGAAATACCAGGACCATTTTCAAATCAATTTTGTATGGATATTTATGGATCCTCAGGGATAGTTCATAACAAGAGTCTGCAGGCATGCAAACAGTCTGTGAGGCTGCACTGAAACACTGGGGTGCTTTGAATTATTGTGAGCATGTTACAGTGCTACAGTTACAATGCTAACATGCTGATGTTTGGCAGAATAAACGTAGGGTATTACCCAAATAACAAATTATTACATTTTGGGAAAGGATGGGATACTGTCTGAAAAAAATCCCTATTATTTAAAATGGGTGAATGTTTTAACAAAGACAACGGCGACAGAGAACCAGTAGGGAGCAGCAAAACATCATCGTGTCAAAGAACCAGAGAGGAAGAAGGAGGAGGAAGCGGTAGATACAAAATAGCTCTTTGGATAAAATGATTAATTTTGTCCCATCTTTGTGGATTTTGCTGAAAATCTACACTCACATGCAGGATGATGTGGTGGAGATTAGACATGGATTATACCTTGGTGAAGGTTTGTTCTCTCTGAGTGTTTTCTACTATTAATATGCAAGTTGCAAGGTGTTTTTTAAGCAGCCACAGCATGTAGCATTGTTATGCTTTATTTCTCTTGCATCAAATTTCAAGCTTCAGTAGCATGAGTGTCACTAACTAAAAGCTCTCCAACATTTATTTACTCTTAAACTTACCGTTTTGATTTGAGAGAAGTAAAACGTTAAGAGTTTTTTAAATCCCATTCTTGGGAACTAGTGGATTTGATTTGAAATGTCCATGTTGGTCAAGGTTGTTTATTTAGGAATTACAGCTGTGAAAGTGTCTGAATTTTCTTTTTCAAGCACAAGAAATTGTTGAAACTTTTCTCTCAAACTCCTAAATGTTACCGTGAAGGTGGCAGATCAGAATTCACCTTCTGACAATCCTGAACTTCCAACTCTCACAGCAATCCTTCCAATAGATGTTGAGAATTAATTTCACAATTAATAGTGGTAGACTTCATGACCAAAGGATACACTGCCAGCAAGCAAAAGGAAACAATAGTATGTCCCTCATCTGACAGTTGTTCTCTTCTTGGCAACTAATCTCAGCATATCTAAGCTTTAGTCCTGCTTCTGTTGAGTAGGCGTGAGGCTGTTTCTGGAATATGGTGGAGCTCAGTGTCTATATTGGTCTTTCACACAGTTAGAGCAGGACTGAATGACAAAGCACCATATGTTAACAATAATCGTCTGCTTCGGCATCTGTCATACAAAATCTCTAAATATCGTTTCCATCGGAGAGACTGAGCTGGTTGCAATTTTACTGACAATGTAGGAGGAACTTTTTGAGAAGAATGTTGCTTTGAGGTGATTTGCTGCTGATAAGGAATCTTGTACGGAGGGGCTTGCATGCAAGGGCCTACGGTACATTAACTTCTCTCCAATTAAAATTACTTCCACAATCAAAAAGTTAAAACTGATGCCAGGCCACATGTGTGAACACATGGCGAGATTATCCCTAAATGTTGCAGAATATCCACGGGATCATTCTGTGGTGTATTTATTAACTTCATGCTTTTGCTTTTCTTGTGCTCAGCTCAGCTTTGGTGAAACACTTTTGGCTTTTGAAGCTCTGGCAGTCACACCATGCAATTTTATTTACCCTGCTATGCTGAATGAGCAAAACCCTTATTTTTGTCAATTTTGCTACAAACACAATGAGCGAAACCAACAAAAGCCACTCGACTATTGCAAGTAAGTTGCTTGTCATTAAGTTTCTCACATCTCTTATGTTGCGAGGACACATCGGATTATGGGGACATTTTTAGTTTATTACAGTTTGTGTCTTATTCTTAAGAGAATGTTACTTCAGGCACAATAAAAAACTATATGTGTGCTGCTTGATTTATGAAATACACACTGTTATAGATTTTATGATGTTATATAACATCTATATAACAAGATACATACAGCTACGCATGTATGTTCAAACTTGGTTGTTCAACATGAGGTAGTATACATTTTTAATATAATTGATCAAACATAAAATGTCATTCTATGTTGCTATGGCAACCATAATCATTCAAAAGGAACTTTTCTGTTCATAATTCATCAACTTAAGATCAAAATTAAATTATACTCAAATAGTATCTTGATTTAATTCTCTATTATAGGTGTGCCTAATTCGAAAAGAAAAAAATGAAGCATAAAAGTAAAAAAAAAGGTTTTTAAAAATATGTTGAGTAAAAAAAGAAGTTATAAGTCCATTTCTCTTCTAATTTTAAAAGCAAGGACCCCCCCCCAAAAAAACCAACAAATAATAATAATTAAACAAACAAATAAAAAACTCTTTATACATATCACACAGCAAGTACATATGTGGTTTCTTGGGTTTTTAATCAACAGTTAAAACCAAAGAAACAACAATGGGATACAATGACATGATATTGTATTTGTTTTTACTGTGCTTGATCTAATACTCCATTCTAAGAACCTGATGGTGACACCTCATGGTGTTACAAGCTCTTCATCCTTAACTTGAAATCCCTGAGTCACATTTACTAAACTTCTTGGTGCAGTCATGTGACAGTGTAAATTTGTGTATCCATGTCATGTAATGTCATGAGTAACATGTAATAAAACAGAACTTTAGAAATGTGTTCATTGTAGTCCAATTGGTCTGTTTCATACCTCTTACAATTTTTCTTCAAGACAAAATACATGTACATATATTTCAATATTTTTATCACTGTGTTAATTGCTGTGATCTGGGACAGTTTCTCGGGTCCACAAAGCCAAAGACTGTCTCCCTGAAGCAGCGCCCTGATTCTGAGCCACGACCCAGCAGAAGTGACCAGCGTCCCACTGTCCCACAGTGCACTTCACCTCAGTGATGGCGCCATGAAAGCAGATGGCCAGAGCCTTGTGACATTTCCCCATTACGATCCTCCCTCCATGTTTGATAAAAACTCTCAAGTCCTGGAGTTTACATGTGTCCACAAATGTCAACAAATGTCATGGAAATGTCAAGGGCATGGACATGGAGACGAGCATGGACACTTGGGTTTGTATGCAAATTGAACACTGACTTCAGTTCAGTTCTGCTTGAAGAAATGAAAGAAGTTTCTATTTTCACCTTCGTTGGTTTGTTTATGTGTTTGTTAAAACATTACTGAAAAAGACATTATTATTATTATTATTATTTGGAAGAAGGCTTGTACCCAGAGAACTAAAGGTTGCATTTTGTCAAGGATCAGAGGATGCAATCAGACCTGAAAAAGAAGGAAAGAAATATTCCCCCAATTCCTATCTCTTAACATAGGCAACTGTTTCAAATTATAACTTTGATTTAAAATCTTAAAGTTTGTCTGATCCTGATTCTTTTAGATCGTATCTTTGGTTACACTGTTGACTCATTTAATTTTTTAATTGCTAATTAATTGTTAGCTAAAACCATTACAGTAATTTTGTTTTTATTTTTACATCCAAATTCGTTCACTAAGATGTCCAAGTAAAGAAAAAAATCTCATGACTTTTGTCATTTTCTCCAGAAAAGTTTGAACCAATCATTACCAATGTCTCATTTCATGCACCTGTCAATCAATCAGCTGTTAGGAGCAGAGTTCAAATTACCACCACAATCTGCAGTAGTATTCAGTATTTTGTTGGAACTGTATTGTTAGTTTGTATGTACCACTAATGTTTAGTAAGTATTTATTAAATATTTAGTAATGTAGTATGTAGGTTATGTAGTAGCGTTAGCTTCTGGGTTTTGTCCCGCCTACTCATCCTGTTTTTACCAGAAATCCGTCACAATGCAAAAGTTACATCCTCTGGAAATGCTTTTTCAGTGCAACTTTAAAGGGTTGTGTTGAAAATCAAGATGCGCAAAAGCAAGATGTTCTTAAAAACAAAAAGATGATTGTAAATATAAACCATAAATCCCAAAGATGCCACTAAAGCTGTCATCCACCATATAAAAAAGCATCATGCAGATCAGGGGTCGGCAACTTTAGACACTCAAAGAGCGTTTCTCAGAAAAGAAAACACAAAGCCGCAAAACCTTTTTGACATATAAAATAAAGAAAACACTGCATATTTCTTTTTTAACCTTTATTCTATGTATTAAAAAACTTTAGCGTGTTGCATTCATGAAATCAATGGAGTGGTACAAAGAAAATTATTTATTTTCAGCCTGCAACATAAATATTTTAAAGACAGTGGTACCTCGACTTACGAGTGTCCCTACTTACAATTTTTAGCTCTGAGTTGAAAGAAAAATCCCTGTTACGAGCTAGCAGAGACACTACCTGCCGATAATTAGCACTATGAACACCACACATCCACCCAGCATCCCACGTCTCGTTCACTTTACCTGTGTTACAAGCCTGTGTCTTTAAGAAGGTGGATTGTGGGTAATTCCTGAGTGACGTATGAGGAAGTGGTGATTTTGTTTTGTAGTTCTCTGTGTGTGATGGTGAGTGCAGCCACAGTAAGCACAGGATGCTGCCAGTGAGTGAAAGTTAGCTCCAAGGAAGAAAACATTACAGGCTGTTGTTTTAGTGTAATTTTGCTGCAGCGCTGAATAAAAGTCTCTGAAACACAGTCAACCCGGATTTTATGTTGTGTTGTGCGGGTGTCGCCGATGACGCATAATTTGAGCGAAGAAGAAAAGAAAAACAGAAAGTAAGCACATTTTATTTTAATGTTACACAAGCACCATGATCTTCAAGATTCTAATGACATTGAAAAACTAAACAAAATAAAATAAATATAAATTAAATACAATACGTTGCCGACCCCTGATGTCGACCATATTCATCCATTCTTCACTGTGTTACCTCAACTTAAGCAAAGCACCGAGAAATCTGGCCTGTGGCAGTTTGGTCCAACAAACTCCAAAGCCAATAATGACCACACAACATCACCGATGACAGATTCTACCTTTCACCGGCACTGACAGTGATTCCAATTTGGAGGACGAAATGAGCAGCAGGCGGCGTATAATTACCCGACTGTCTTGCGCAACAGCTTATGTTTTCTCTCGCCAAGCATGACGCAAAACCGTGACACCGAGTAAGAGGGAAGGGGAAGGAAGTGGGGAGGAAGAAATGAATAAAATGGGGAAATGTGGAGTTGGGCAGAGGGGATGGATGGATTTAATGAGCATCTCCTTCTTTCTGCTTTCATCTAACTAGGCTAACATGATGAACTAGTTGCCCTGTTCCCCCTCAGCCTCCATCGCTCTAGTTACCTCCCTACACACCTCACAAACTGGGCCTGGCAACACATGATAAATCTATAGGAGGAGCAGGTGAGAGAGATGGAGAGTGCAGATAAAATGCTGATTAGTTCACTTGTGCTTCTTCTTCTTCTTCACCACCTTTCTCTTAGTTCCTCAGCCCATCAGTGGCCATGACTGGAACCATGTGACATCTGCTTCGCTTTTAAAAATCCTCGAAACCTGCTCAACTCCCAGCCAAAGCTCCTGGTTTGAATTTTAGTTTTTATCCAGTCAAAATAAAACACAAAGATCAAGTAGATCAGTTTCATCTCTGGTGGCAGGTTTGAAATTTAAAATCACACGTTTATTCACTCAAGTCGAGAGATAGTGGCTCAGTGGGGTGGGAACCGGAGGGTCGCTGGTTCAAGTCCCAGCCTGGACAAAAATACGGAGTGTGGACTGGGGGCTGGAGACGGACCAGTCCACCTCCAGGGCACTGCTGAGGTGCCCTTGAGCAAAGCACCGACCCCCCCATTTCATTGTGTGTTTTTGTACTGTGTGCAGCATGCTACAATGACAAAATAAGGCTTGCTTTATTAGATAGATAGATAGATAGATAGATAGATAGATAGATACTTTATTAATCCAAAGGAAAAATCAAGTATTCAGCAGCTTACGAAAAACATAAAAGCAATACCAATGGTAAATGGAGTACATTTATATAGCACTTTCATGACCTTAGCTTGGTCCCAAAGCACTTTACAAGGCAACTCATTCACCCATTCACACACCAATGGCTACCGAGCTGCCATGCAAGGCACTAGCCACCATTGGGAGCAACTTAGGGTTCAGTATCTTGCCCTAAGACACTTCAACATGTGGACAGGAGGAGCTGGGGATCCAACCCACAACCTTACGATTCACAGGCGACCCACTCTACCACCTGAGCCACAGCCGCCCACAAAAACCAGGTTAGTAAACATTAACATTAAGGGTTAGTATATAATCTGAAAAACCTTTGCACAGTACTAAGTGGGAGTTAGACTTCAAAATCCAATATTTACACATTTTCGGGGCATTGTGTTTTTAAAGTGATAAGTGACAGCAAGTAAAGTGACTTGACAGGTAGCAGCAAAAACAATATCGAATTACCTAAGGTGCATGACAGTTAAACAATTGCATTGGTCCTAGAACATGACATTTAAAGCAAAGCAAAGTGAAGATAAGAAGAAAAAGACTCTTTAATTTGTCATTTGAATGCAACAGATTTACAGTTTACGCTCTATACAGCCCCTTAAACAATCCAACACACACCTAAATTTTGTTTTTCTATTATAAATGTTAGTTCTTTACTGGGAGCAAACACTAATCAATAGCAGCTCTAATTAAAGTGTATGATTGCATAGAGACGTTTAATGATGATCGAACTCCTTCAGCTCAATGACCTTGAAGAAATAACACGAACGTAGCACGCATCACTTCAAATCGCAGAACATTATTCCACATTTAATTAGTAGCCAGACCTCTCAGGATTTCTCTTTGCTAATTTCTGCCAGGCAAAGAAAAAGACATGAAAAGCTAGAAGTGGAAAAAATAAACATAATTATGGGAAGACTTCAAATTTTACCGTAGTGGATTCATTTAATGTTTTGGGAAATACACTTATGGCAGCTGTCCGGATTTATCTGATGATGAAAAAGTGTATTAGCTTCAGTCAAAATTTTAGTCATTTGACTTTCTTGAGACTTGGACTGGAAACAGTTCAAAGGTAAGAAGACCTAACATCAACGAACGAACACATAACATCATGTTCTATGTTATTTAGTTTTTCTACACAAAACTAAAACCAGTGTAAAAAATGACTCCAGGAAATCACCAACAGCATCCAACTGGTGTTTGCCAAGAAATGAGCACGACACGCTGTGAAACCATAACCAGTGCTGCCAGTACCTACTAGGAAATTAGTCAGTGGTTAAAGTTTTAAAATTAAGCTTAAAAACTGTCATTTATAAAAAAAATTAAGGAGTTCCCAGGCAACGCAGTACACAATGAAAGAAAGACGTCCAACGCTGAATAATGAAGCCAATGTGGAGGTCCAAAAAATCCTGTTCATTACATGACCACTTGCTTGTCCTGGTACTCGTGGGACATGGTCCTCCGAGTGTCCCGTTGGACCTCTGGTGATGTTGCTGTGGGGGTGGCTCACAAGGCTGGGGCAGGTGTTTTTGGGTCCACATCCGTGCCTCTGCCACATGGTCTCTTGGCCTTGGGAAGGGTCTGTGCAGGGTTGGAGGATCAATGGAGGGCTGACAAGTCCTGCTGGCATTATCTCAGGGGTTCGGTTGGGTTTGTATGGGTCATCCTCTTAGAGGTTGGGGTCTGCCCCTTGTCTGGGCGTTATGCCTTGCCTTTCCCATTTTGGTCTTTCCCCAACACTCCCCACCATGTTACACTGTGTGGTGGAGGCCTGGAGTCCTCCTGCTGGGCTGGTGTAGAATGACTGACCCACGAGGTAGGTTCATCACTTATAGGGAGTTGATGAAGGTCGCATGTTCACATCCACAACCAAGGAAAAGAAAAAAATCCTCTTCTGTTGTAAAATGGTTTGGACCAACTCAGGCTCAGGTTATAAGCATATGTGCAGAGACAAGGGGGGGAGGGGGTAGCCACTGAGGCTGGCACCAAAAGCGAGGCAATCCCCATAGACCTGCGTGTTGTAATGTTACTTTACAGCTCCGATGGTTTTGGTCTCTATGGTTAATTTCACCATTTATGACTAATGGGAGGGTTGGACTGAATTTTCATAGAACTAAGCTAACTCATGTTTCTGTATTGTTAATGTTTGGTTGATGAGGTGACACGGCTGAGATAGTGCAGAACAGAACTGGCAAAAACACTCACCAGATTTCTTCCTGGTGTCTTATTTCTACATCAATTTGTAATTTTAACATTTTATTTACACAGTCTTGGGACTCAGACTGTTGGTGGTGCTGCTGAGCTGGATCAGACCCCAAAGCGAAACAGGTTAAAACGAAACAGTTTATTAATCAAAACCCAGAGCGTGCTAAACAAAAGAGGCATCATCCAACATTATGATTTCAAAAGAGAGTCCAAAACTAAAAATCTTCAGCAGGGAGGCTAGCATTAGCGTGGCTCTTTCACTGGTAGCTGAAAAAAACACTGGATGCACTGAGGTTCCTCTCCAGCCCAAGGACCATACCTTGGTACAGGAACACAGGAACTAGAGCAGGGGTGGGCAATCCTGGTCCTCGAGGGCCACTATCCTGCATGTTTTAGATGTGTCCCTGTTGAAGCCAATAATGTAATAACAGCCAATAACGTACTAACTGGCCAATAACGTAATAAAGGTCCTGAACCGATAATATAATAACTTTTGACTAATAACATAATTTATCACGTTATTGGCTCAGTTATTACATCTGCAAAGTTTTTTTTCTTTTACTAGGCCAATAACGTAATAAGCAGCCAATAACATAATAAATTATTACGTTATTAGCCAAAAGTTATTACGTTGAAAATACGTTAAAAATGGCAAATTTATTACATTATTGGCTTCAACAGTCTCTCTTCCAACACACCTGATTCAAATGATTAGCATCATTATCAGGGTTCTGCAGGGCTTGATGATGAGCTGATCATTTGAATCAGGTGTTGGAAGAGGGAAACCTCTAAAACATGCAGGATAGGGGCCCTCGAGGACCAGGATTGGCCACCCCTGGTATAAGGGTACAAGTGATGAGGGGAGTGAGGACAGCTGAACCTAATCAGCCAGGTGACATGAATTTTCAACAGGAAGCCAACCACACCCACAGCTGCCATCCTGCGAGAACACAAGAAAACCCAAAACACCAACACCTCAGAACCATAAACCCAGCAACCGTAACACAGATGAGCTGTTTTTAGAGCTTTTAGACTCAGCTATGGTAAATGCAGTACGTTTATATAGCTCTTTCATGACCTTAGCTAGGTCAAGAAGTGCTTTACAAGGCAACTCATTCACCCATTCACACGCACACTCCAATGGCTGCCATGCAAGACGCTAGCTAGGTTCAATGTCTTGCCCAAGGACACTTCAACACTTCAACATGTGGACAAGAGGAGCTGGGGATCAAACCCTATGATTCACAGGTGACCCACTCTACCACCTGAACCAAAGCCGCCCCATAAGCTATAAACTAACCAAATGCATGTTGTAGGTTTTAATACACAATTAGTTCAGTGAAATGAATATAGATCATCACAGTGCATAAAGCTTTCACACTAACCTCCAGATCATTTCATGTATGTGTTTCTTTTTCCAGCAGTAATGGGCGTCCAATGCATCTGTCTCAGAAACATTAAGCTTCATGGTATAATTTATAGAGCGCTGTAAAGGCTTTGAAATGTTTTTTTTCTTGCTCCCATGAGGGAAAAGGAATCTTTGCTCACATTGTTTAATAATCTCTCTACTGGAGCAGTGGTTTATATCCACTGGGCAGCTTTATGGTGCAGTGCAGCAGCTGGAAAAAGGCAACACAACAACAGAAGGGCAGTGATAACATTCACACAAAGTGACTGAACGGGAGCAATAAAACAAGGTACACCTCAACAGGAAGACAGCCAGGATCCTGCACCGCACTGAAACCATAATAATCTGAGGTACAGTAATAAAAATCCATATAGTGGTGGGTTTTTTTTGTGGCAACCTGCCTTATATCTCCCTCTGCCCATTAAATAACTGACCTGTTGACTCTTTTCGTCCTTCATTTGGCCCAGACTCCTCATTCCTTCACATCCTTCCCACATACATATTATTACTTTCATCCCTGGTGCCACCTGCACACAGAGCTGAGCCTCAGTGCAGCATTCATGGACCGTCCCATACAATATTAGATCAAGAGGAAACGCACACACATTCTGGCATGTTACTCTACCTAAGTTTCAAAATCACAGCTTAAATAAAACAAGAAGAAAGAAGAAATTTATAAAGGTGCAAAACCAGATTAAATCAAAATTATAAAATATTACAATATTTTATAAGAAAATACACAATCGAACAAAACAAAACAAAAAAACCCAGTGAGGCTATTAGGGGTGGGAATCTTCAGGCACCTTACGATTCGATTACGATTTCGATTGTCTGTTCAATCCCCGGCTCTTCCTGTCCACATGTCGAAGTGTCCTTGGGCAAGACACTGAACCCTAAGTTGCTCCCAATGGTGGCTAGCACCTTGCATGGCAGCTCTGTAGCCATGGGTGAATGAGTTGCCTTGTGACCTAGCTAAGGTCAAGAAAGCACTATACTCCATTTACAACATCGCTTTTTGTTCCAATAAAAACAGTAATAATCAGAAATAACGTAATGGATTTATTTCCATTTATTAAACCAATAGAAATGTATAAACTGGAAAGTTACAGCTGTGTTGTAAAGATCAAAGGCAGCAGCATCCTTGGCTTGTAACATATGTTCAATTACAAACATGAAAATATGTCCTTATTCATGTATTTAAGAAAAGATGTGAACTAAATCTTGCTTTTATGTGCAATATAGCATTCAGACAAAACAAGAGCATTTTACTAAAGCAAAATAAATGGCAGCATTTTGGATAAAATATATAACCAGGGCTTAAAGTAAAAAGAAATCCTGAGCCTGAACTTTTTTCCCAGAGTGAACAGCACCGTGGGTCCGATCCATACGCTGGACAATTTGGCAAAGACCTTTTTGGAGTTATGCTTGACAGGGAATAAGATGACCTACAATCTAAAATATGAATTTCAGAAATTAAAGGTCTTAATGTTATAAGGGCATGTGAAACTCCATCAGGCTAATTCGGTAGAGGAATTACGGTAAATTGATTTATGCTAGTCACTCGCATCGCCTGCAAGATGCTCCAGTCAAACGCCACACGCTGGAGATCTAGTATGGTACTGGAATACTTTAAGCGATGTTATATAATTCTGTTTTAATTCTGTTCACTTTCACCGTCAACTTTGAAGAAGACAAAGCACTTCCATGGGCTAGGAGCTAATAGCGCTCAGCCATGTTTATTTGTTATGAGCTGCCCGTAAAGTGTCCGGGTGACAATGCGCTTCACTACTGAATTCTGCTTTTTCGTTCCATTCCATCTATTTTACGTTATTTAACATTTTAATATTCGGAATTTGGACATTTGTGAATCCATTCAGAATCGTCCACGTCTGAATCGCGATGCATCTAAGAATCGATTTTTTGCCCCGCCCCAAGAGGCTATGAAGTAGTGTTCTGAGCTAAATGCTATTGTCTGCATGCTAACATGCTCACAACAGCTTTGCTAATGTGCTGCAATGCAGAGGTAGGTATAATGATAAATATATAAGTATTGTGTGTTATCATGCTCACATTTGCTGATTAATAAAC
>OOFC01050382.1:3080-18805 GCA_900323345.1 Pseudochromis fuscus | reverse complement strand
AGGTAAGTTAGTAGTAGTAGTAATAGGTAGTAGTAGGTAAGTAAGTTAGTAGTAGTAGTAGTAGTAGTAGTAGTAGTAAGTAAGTTAGTAGTAGTAGTAGTAGTAGTAGTAGTAGTAGTAGTAGGTAAGTAAGGTAGTAGTAAGTAGTAGTAGATAAGTAAGTTAGTTGGTAGTAGTAGTAGTAGTTAAGTAAGTTAGTAGTAGTAGTAGTAGTAGGTAAGTAAGTTAGTAGTAGGTAAGTTAGTAGTAGTAGTAGTAGGTAAGTAAGTTAGTAGTAGTAGTAATAGGTGGTAGTAGTAGGTAAGTAAGTTAGTAGTTGTAGTAGTAGTAAGTATGAGGAACAGTAACTAGTGTCTTGCTTGTGCATTGACACACTCAGTAGTTCCCTCCATGCACAGAGATAAAGTGTGTGAACATAAACATGGACACAAACACAGGTGTGTGTCTCAGGCCGCTGTCTGTCAGCAGGACAGCAGAGACACATGGAGCTGACAGAGACAATATGTCCCTCTGACTCTGTCTTTATGTGATGGAGTGATTTGGTGTCTGTTAGTCCAGCTGGGTGTGAAGGCTGGAGGCAGGACTGGTGTGTTAAACACTGTGACAGCTCAAATGTGGCTCATCAGTATCACCATGTCAGCCGCTTTGCTGTTGACAGCTGAGACACTGATGCTCCTTATTGCAGCAGAACTGTTGTCAGTGCTACAGTCATCTCATCAAGTTTTTTGAAAGGAGAGGTTCACAGGGCATCACGGAGAGCCCCCAGCAGCATAGACCTACAGCAGTATAGATAGCTAAGGTTCAGAGTCACCTGAGCACCTCGAGCTGGTCTCATAAGTAGACGATGTCTCCCTCCTGGACACAAGGTGGATTCTGACAGATAAAACTCACATATAAACCTGCACTCTGAGAGAGGAGGACCTGGAAGTAACAAATACATGAACAAGGTTTTCAGCATCCATCTGAGACTGGATGTTTCCTTTGACCCAGTTCTAAGCAGCTGCAACTTTGTACAATGTTACAATCCTCTGTCAAGTTGATCCTTTTAAATTAATTTAACAAACTGTGTGTCTGTGAGGCAAATGTCCAGACTTAGATGTTACAGAACAGAGAGCTGCAGGTAGCAGGTGCAGCAGATGCTCCTCATCCAACAACAAGCATGATAAACTGTCCTGATCCAGATGTGCAGTGCTTGTAATCACTGACCCAGGAGCACTTGAAGCTGCTGCAGTTACTAGAAGAGCTGATACAGAGAGGGTTAATGTAGGGAGGGTGAGTCATGTGTTATTTAAATCTTTTACTTGCATTTTTTCTGTATGAGTAAGTTATTGGTACCTGAAATGGAGTTGCTGTTCACTGACCTGCAGTCAGTGTCTGTGGGTGTGAAGCCAGTGAGGATCATGTGTGTGAGTCCAGATGTGTGGTCAGGATGTCAGTACAGAGGGAGCGCACATCTGCCACATCTCTGTAAAAGCTGTCAGGACTTCTTAAGCTCAAATATTTGGAGTTGAATTTTCACCAGCTAATGATCACATCGCCCAAGTTGTGTTGAGCAGCTGTTTGATGCCCCTCCTCCTCCTCCTCCTCCTCCTCCAGGTCTGACCCTGCTGATCCCGTACCTGCTGACCAATAAGAAGAGGTGGAAGGACTGCAAGATCCGCGTCTTCATGGGAGGCAAGATCAACAGGATTGATCATGACCGCCGGGCGTAAGTGCTGCATGTTCCCTCTGTTTGACCTTGAAAGCTACCCATGTGACCCCATGTGACCCCATGAGACATCATCAGTGCTGCTCGATGACAGACATCAACTCTAGACTTTCCTCTAAGTAGATGCTGCTATAGTGTGACTGTACAGAGGTCCTCACAGGGTGACTGTCTGTTACGTTTAACATTATTATACATGACAGGCCACTGCATCCTCATCACACCTCACTGCCTGTTGAGAGGCATAGATCAATAGACCAAGGTTATAGAGGCTATAGATCAGTACTGAGGTATTGATCTATTAAGTAACTGGTAACTAGTAAACTCAGTGGAGTAAAAGGTGCAATATTTCCCTCTGAGTATTTTTGGGGCATTTACTGCTACTTTTCAGTTCAACTACATATTTCAAAGTACAAGTACCTCTAAATTACATGAAGTACATGAAGAAGTGTATTTAAAAATGCATGCTCCCACATCAGCTGACAGCAGATGGAAGTAGCTACATGTTAGCTAGTTAGCTGTTAGCTCATGGTTTCTGCTGGATCACACCACACAGTTCTCTGTGTGGTGTTTAGAAATGAGTGTAGGGTTGGGTTAATATTAAACATGAAGTGTGGAGGAGAACAGGGAGAAATAAATGCAGGTGTGCAGCGTGTTAGCAGCGTGTTAGCAGCGACCACATCGCAGCGTCTGCTCTCGGCTGCTCTGACCCAGCGACACACTGCAGCTACATAGCCTGTCACAGCCTATGATCATTGTGCAGAAAGTTCCCATTGCACACTTAAGAAGATCAAGATTTTGTTGTGTTGGGTTGTGTGTTGAAGTTTTCATGTGGTTACGAAGTTAAAAGCAAAGTTTGTTTTGATAATTCATGTGGTGCGTTCAAGGACACCCAGACTGACAACGGACAAAAAGAGATTTTTCTCAGTTTGTTGCTGCAGGAGTCACAATGAATGGAAAGAGGTTGTGGTTGAAAGTGGTCTTCAGTGATGTGTGGTTGTGGTCAGTCAGCAGTTCTGGCTTTTTAAAGGAGACTGTGGTGTCTGGGGGAGCGTCTGTCCTGTGAACAGCCCGTCTGCTCGCTGGGTGTTTTCCAGCTTCATCACAACCATTAGTGTTTCCCCAGAAGTCCTCATCCCCTCAGTTTTAGGGAAAAAAGCTTTTCTCATCAAATATCTTCCCTCCATGAATTATTGAAGGCTGACGTGAAGAGTGGACAAACTCAGTCACTTACACTTCATGTCTCAGTGAAATCAAACGTTGTTGCACAGACATTAACGGTTCACTGAGAATATTTATCAGTGGTCTGACACAAGGAAGAAAAACTGGGTAAAATACAAATGAAAAATGACTCCAGCCTCTAATACCAAATCAATAAATAACAATAATAATTAGAGCCTGACTGATATGAAGTTTTTGAGTTTGGTACATGTTTATGTCAATAACAGTTAAATGTGACTGATCATGTATTTTATTCAGATGGGTCACACTAAAAAGATTTGGTAATTAAAGAGGTGTTACTACTGTTTACAGACTGTCACTTAAATATTGGTTTCATATAGAGACCTGTCCAAATTGGTAGAACATGTCTAATAATAGAGGCTGACTGATGAAACCATCTCTGATGTTATAAATGTCTTTCCATGTGGATGATACACTGATCTTCAGGTCTTCAGAAATATTCTAGTACATTGCAGTATTACATCACCATGGTTGGAGTAGTACTTCACTACCTGTTTACTAAACATTGATCTGAAAAGTACCAAGTTACTACAGCTGTTCGAAAGTAAATGTAGTGGAGCAGTAGGGTGATATTTCCCTCTGTGATGTGGTGATGTGGAATATAAAGGGCGGCTGTGGCTCAGGTGGTAGAGCAGGTCGCCTGTGAATCATAAGGTTGTGGGTTCGATCCTCAGTTCCTCCTGTCCACATGTTGAAGTGTCCTTGGGCAAGACACTGAACCCTAAGTTGCTCCCAATGGTGGCTAGGCATGGCAGCTCAGTAGCCATTGGTGTGTGAGTGTGTGTGTGAATGAGTTGCCTTGTAAAGCGCTTTGGGACCTAACTAAGGTCATGAAAGCGCTATATAAATGTACTTCATTTACCATAAAGAAGTTTTCGTAATGAAAAACCATAGTGGTACTGGTGCATCATGTGTGGTGGTGGTTGATAGGGGCAGATGGCATCAGGCTGTGTGGATGACTGTTAGCATGTAGCATGGAGTCTGGATCATATGGGACTGCATGGACATGTAAAAACAACAAGCTGTGCTGTGCTGTGCTCCACCTGCAGCTGTACTGTGGGTTGGCAGCTATGCAGTGGTTTTGGGCTCGGTACAAACTCAATCTGAAGACCTGTGAAGACACGACAGAGGGACGCAGCACTACCTGAAACCACCTGCACCAGTGAGGAGGACAAGGTGTAGCTGTCCGGACTCTGCCCACACTGGACATCAGATCAAAACCCATATGACTCTAAACTGGAAAGCAAATGAGGTCACATCCCAGAAGTTAAACCATTCCTTCACAGATATTGTATTTCTGATATTATCCTCATTTGCATAAACCTGAGACCCCGATGACAGAGTCTTCTTTCAGCGCACAGCTTTCTCTGAGCCTGTGCTGCTGGGCTCTCCTCCACACTGTCCCCCCCAGCCCTCTGTCTGCCTCTCATTGTCCCCCACAGCTGCCTCCTACCTCCTTTTGTTGGATAAAATTAGCTTGGTGCTAGCAGCAGAGCCTTTTATCTGCACAGCTCTATGTGCACTTTGAAATCCCCTTTTGTGCTTGTTTACTGTGAAACTACCAACTGTCCATTTCAGCAGAGAGCTGACACCTCACTGCTTCTGTCACACACTCAGGGATTCAGCATCTTTTTTTTTTTTTTTTTAACAACGGGTAAAAAGATGGATGCAGAGTGTTGCACATATTTCTGTAAAGACAAGTAAATAGTGAATTTTAAAGCCCTTTTCTCAGGTTATAGTAATATTATAACACTCATCCAATTCATGATAATCAAATATTCACCCTGTGTTTGGCACCACCCGACTGCTGAGAGGACTATCTGAGTGTTTCACTGTCGTACAGCTGAGCTACAAAGTCGTAGTAGTAGTAGCCTGCACAGAAGATAATGGTTTATACAGTAATGGTATATTGATACAAGCAGTGAGTGGAGGAGAGGTGCCCGGTGCATCATGGGAGATCCTGCTGCAGCATCACTCAGCACTGGCTGCTTCAAACTACATGCTTTATAAAAACATATTGATTCATTCTCATTTAACCAAGAGATTAAAAAGACAGCAGCACAGTTACAAAGTTACAATCAACAGCCTAATGCTAGAAAACATTCAGTAAATCTGTCAGAATTAGGTCAAAACCATAAAACGCCATAAAAGAAAAGAACAAACAGGAGCAGGTTCAACAAGAGAGGAAACTTTAACGTGGAGGGTTCAGAAGTGAGACGTGTTAGAGCCTGATATGCAACAATGACCCAAATTGTTGTAAAAAAAATGTAACAAAATCCAAAATGTAATAACTGGTGGATAATGTAACAAGATGCTGAGGCCAGAAAGTAAAAACTTTGTGCAAAATGTAACAACTTCTTCTATTTCGGGTTTTATTACATTTTTTTTGTAACGATTCAGGACATTGTAACATTTCAGGTTGTTGTTACATATCGGACTCTAACACGTCTGCACTGGGAGATCATGGTGCTGTGGGAGCTTTAAGATGCAGGTTCCCATAGATCCTGGAAAACCTGGAGTTTCTCAGACCTCCTCTCCAGTCCTGGGAAACTGAAAAACTCAGGGATCAAATAAAAATGACTGAGTCGTCCTGGAAGCTAATTAAACTAAACTGTGTCCTGTTACTTTACTTAGAGCTGCTGACATCACTCTGTTTAGGCCAACATAGCAGCTCAGGTTAAAGATCTTGATGCTGTGGTTCCCATCGACCACACCAAACTTACATCATAGAAACTGTCCTGGAAATATCCTGGACAATCATTTCTCATAGAGTGTGAACCCTGAAGGTATGATGGTGATTAAGGGCTTTGTGTGTGAGGACGGTTGTGGCTCATCTACTGATGGTAAGATGAGGTTTGATCCATGACTCCTCCTGACTTCATGTCGGAGCGGCTGAACCCTGATGCTGCTCCTGATGTTAGCTAGCTCCACTTTGCAGACCACTCAGGTAAAAGGTGCCGTGTAGATACAGTCTGTTTACCATTTTACATTAAATTCTGAATGTCAATGAAGAGAAGAAAACAGCAGAAATAGTTTGTCTTGCTACCTCCTGTCAGTAACAAGTGCATGAAGGAGTTTCTCAGCATCACTCTGAGGCAGGATGGTAACCTCTGAGGGTCCTCACAGTGCAGATATGTACTCTGAGATTTGGATTGGTACCAGGAACATGACAGTAGTACAATAACAACATTCCTTAAAGCAGCAGCAGTGTATCCGACATGTAATTCTCTGAGGCTCTCTGCTTGTTTGAAGTTGAAACCAAAGGAAATGAAGCTCACACACAGAAAGACGCCACATCGCTCCCAGTAAACCCAGAGCTCCCGAGTCCTCCATGTTCAAACAGAGCGACTTAGAGCAGCTCCTCCTGTATGACTCACCGCCGTCCCTCTACAGCTCCTCGGACTCAAAGTATCTGCGAGCTGCCTCCAGTGTGTAACCCGAAGCTCTTTGTTGTGCTGTGTGTGTGCAGGATGGCCACTCTGCTCAGCAAGTTCAGGATAGACTTCTCGGACATCACCGTGCTGGGAGACATCAACACCAAGCCCAAAAAGGAGCAGTAAGTCCTCTCCAATACACTTGAAAGAGTCCGAGTCTCTCAGGCTCAGGCTGCTGTTCACACTTTCATTCCTGTGTTAAAATAACTTCTTCCTCACATTCACGCTCAACACCACACTTGTATAAGAGAAGCTGGTCAGATGACGGCCAGGTTAAATAAACACTGACAGCAGGCAGGTGAGCCGTGGTGTAATTATTTAGTTATTAAATTCAGTGTGATGTCAGAGTCGTGTCCTTCTCAGCCTCTCACCAGAAACTATTTCTGAAGAGAGAGTAGTGTCATTACCTGTTGTAGAAATAATGGAAAATAAAATCAGAAAAATTCAAATTTTAGGCTTAAATCTGTCGGTTTAATCAACTAATTAAAAAAAGTGTTTGTGACATTAATAATAAAATAATAAATAATAAAATAAATATATAAATAATAAAATTCAATAATGAAATAATTTTATTAAAGTATTTTTATGAGGAAAAAACTAAAATCTTTTTAAAAATGTAAATTTTGTGCTTACATTAGACATGTAGATTAAATCTATATTTGTGCTGTGAGTGTGACCCTGTGAGATTTATTGTTTGTTTACCATCCATATCATCACCTCCAGCTGTGGACGACACATCTGTCCTGTACATGTCTCAGTTAAACTTTGATCTTCTCCAACACTTAGAAAACTAAAGATGAGTCAACATGACAGGACCATGTTACACTGTTGATCACTGCATGAACCTCAGTACAGGGTTTCACCTCCTCTCAGTGTGTTTCACTGAGTAATGACGATGGGTGAGTGGAAGAGTGATCCACTGTCGCCCTCATGTGGTGTGTTTGTGTAAATACATCAGTAGCAGACTGGCTGGGATTCTGTGTATCTCTACCAACCCTCTGGCCATGTGGATGTGAGGCAGTGTTGTTATTTTAATTTAAAGAATAAATCCAACTAATGATAAGTAATGATTGTTTTCAGTTGTGTTTCACCCATGATTTCAGTAACGTACCCTCAGGTTCTTCTCTGAGATTGGTGGGATCTTTAAAAGCACAAGTTTCTTTGTGAACATCAGTTACAGAGCGGACTTTGTGTTTGAGCCAAACACTGTTTAAAGAAATGGACGAAGCACCCGGAGCTCAAAACAGGTCAATGTTGAAGTGCAAAAAAACAGTGCAATAGTGCAGTACTCCTGACGGCCACTGGAGGCGGGCTCCAACTGGCTTCAGTTGAAAAATGGTCATTTTCAGTCATGAAATATTCAGTCAATCATCATCCAGCAGAGCCCTGGTTCTTCTATCTGCAGCTGTCAGATTTATAAGTGAGAGAGACTGAAGACTTTGTTGCGTGTGAAAGAGGATTAACCATGAAGTTGTTGTGCAGCACGGCCGCCTTCGAGGAGATGATCGAGCCGTACCGACTGAAGGAAGACGACATGGAGCAGGAGGCGGCTGAGATCCTGAAGAACAGTGAACCGTGGAGGATCACCGACAACGAGCTGGAGCTGTACCGTGCCAAGGTCTGTACCTGCTCACTGTAACCTGCTGAGTCAGACATGTAAGGAGGAGGGAACAGACTTCTCATTGTGCAGAGTGGAAACTGTCCACTGTTAGTCCACAGGGTGGCGCTGTCCTCAGTGCTGCTGGCTCAGAGTCAGCGTCTGCAGCAGCTTGTGATAATCATCTGGTAATCTGATGCCTGAGTGTTTGTGTTTCTGTTTGTTTTGCTCCGCAGACCAATCGTCAGATCAGACTCAACGAGCTGCTGAAGGAGCACTCAAGCACAGCCAACCTCATTGTCATGTAAGTGTGTGTGTGTGTGTGTGTGTGTGTGTGTGTATAATAGTTTCAGCTAAAGCAACATGAAAGTCAGTTTTATTTCATTGTAGCACATTAATTGCACCCACACTGCAGTAGATGGGAGTGGCACCACAGTGTTTATTTGACATGTTCACTAGAATCCACTCTGCATGTTGTACCTCTCCTGTGTTGTGCAGTGATTGGTCAGATGTAGTACACACAGTCACAACTGTTACTGTATAATTTTATGTTTACAAGCTGCCTCCATTGTCAGCCATGATTACCTCCTGCCAACTTCCTCTTGTACTATAGCACCAGTTCACAGCGAAGTTAATGAGAGTGTTGTACATGGTCAGGACCAGATGAGATTAATATTACAGAGGAAAGAGTGCAGTACTCCTGAAGGCCACTAGATGCTGCCTCCAATTGACTTCAATTAAAAAACAGTAATTTTCAACCATGAAATATTCAGTCAATACATTTTTTCCTCAAGTCATTCTGGAACATCTGAAAATCATTTATCATTAGGGAGATATTAATCTGAGAGAAGGGGAGGAGTTAGAGGCGGGGTTAGTTTGATTGACAGCTCTGGTATCCAATGAGACCAGAGCTGAAGTTGAGTCTCATACTCATTGGACAGTGATCTCTGGTTCAAGGGTCAGACCCGCCTCCTCACTCCTCCCTTCATATCCATATATGGTCCCTTCTGGATCCAAACACCCAACATGGTGACATTCAAATACCAAACTCCTGAGTCCACAAACTAACAGTGATGTCACATCAGCTTCATCTGGTCCACAAAAACCCCTGAGGAGCAGCAGCAGGTGCAGAACCAGACCCAGTGTCTGTCTTCAGCCAAACTCTACAGACTCTGTATTTACAACATGTAACACATGCAGTACTTTCATTCAAACAGTTTCATCTAATAAATACAAAAAAATGTGAAATTATATGATAAAATAAACTTTATTGATCTCACACTGTTGTTACAGAAGTATATGAATAAAAGTACAAAGTAGAACAGGAAACACTATATACACTGTTCACTGGTACATACATTAAATATTATCACTTTTTTAGCTTTATTGATGTGTGTGTGTGTGTGTCTGTGTGTGTCTGTGTGTGTGTCTATAATTACACAGTAATCTGTAAATACAAACACATGTGTACTGATGCCTGCTGTGTGTCCTGTGTGCAGGAGCCTGCCGTTAGCCAGGAAGGGTGCAGTGTCCAGCGCTCTCTACATGGCCTGGCTGGAGGTGCTGTCCAAGGACCTGCCGCCCATCCTGCTGGTGCGCGGCAACCACCAGAGCGTCCTCACCTTCTACTCTTAAACACACACACATACACACCACAGAGGAGAAAACTTTGTAGGCCTCACATCCACTTCTGCCTCGGGGAGCAGACCCACACAACACATCCCAGTTCCAGTCCAAACCCAACAGCGCACCACATACACTCCAGAGACGGTAGAAACAACACCACGGTGGAAACCATGCTGTAGTCTGAAGAAGAAGGAGGTGGTATTGTGTGTAGATGGAGGAATGTCAGGGTGAGGGTGGGAGCTGCTTGTAAGGTCGCCCACTCTGCTCCTTTCTTTCTATTTATTCCAAGATGTCTGGGTTTTTTCTCTTGTAGCTCTAGTTTCTTCTAATTCCCTCATAGAAAAAGTTCAGTTATGTTCCCGTTGATTTCTCTCAGGCTCCAAAGCACTCATGCACAATGTTCTGACGCTGTCGTTCTTCATGATCTTGATGTCATACTTGTTAAGACCAGTTGTTGTTTGTTGCAGCAATAATCACCTGATTTGTTTCCTTTAAATTTCGGGGAGAGAACCATGCAGAATGCTTTGCAACACCTTCTGAAGCCTTATGGATGTGCCTTCCAGCTGAATCAGATGAAATGATTATAATCTCTATCCAGATTGACAATTATTATATTGGTGGCTGATAGTTAGTTTTATTGAGTTTTTAATATGATTCCTTTTTAGTTGGAGCATTGTATTTCTGCGAGTGGATTGTGAGAATTTACTGAAGGGTGTCCACTTGATTGCATGAACACTTTCTCTGTCGTTCTCTCTATTTTACCCTAATCAGCATGTTTATTTCGGGCCATAGCTTTGATTTTCTCTCATATTTTTTCTCTCACTTTTGAGTCTTCCTTTATAAAGCTGTTGAATATTTACTACTCAACTAAAGACACAGATTATCTTTTAGGCAGAGTGCCTGGAAAAAAGTGTACATGGTCTTAAATTTAAGATCTCGCTGTTTGTCAGAAAAGATGTGAATCTAGTTTTTCATTGTCGAGTGGAATCTCTCCCATGTAGCTGCTGATCCACTAAACTTTCTTTTAACAACTTTGCGTGTGTGTTGGTGTGTGTGTGTCCACATGTACGGTTCTTCCCCCTGTAAAGAAACTGCTCCACCCCACAAGCTAGTTGAAAACCTTGCCTTAATGCTAGAACTAACGATTGTCACGCGTTCCTTTTCTCTTATAAGCCATACTGGCTGGACGGTTTGTGAGTAAATGCAGATTTTCCGTTAGTCATGTGATCCCAGCTTCAGCACACACTCGTCCTCTGTACTGTATTTGCACCTGGATCCTCTGGCCACCTGTTACAGTGTAGGAGCTGCTGGTGAAGTGGTCGATCAGCTGATAGTAACATATTCACTTTGCCAGCGTACTGTGTGTGTGTGTGTGTGTGTGTGTGCGTGCATGTCCTCACACTGGAAGAGGCTGAGTGAAGATGCACCTCTATGCATATGAGCTGGTGTAGTTACAGTTACCTTGGTGAGAGGATGCGCTCGTCTCAGCTCGTGTCAGGGTGTGAACGTCGTCGTCCTCTCCTCTGATGAACACCACGGAGCCAGCAGCATGAGCTGTCTGTGCAGTTTTATCATGGAGCAGCTGCACCGGCTGTTGTCTGCTAACACCAAGCACACAGTTCAGAGGGAGCAGTGTGTCCCGGCCGCTGGGGGATGATCAGTGTAGAAACTGCCACCAAACTAAAGGAGGGAAACAGGGTCCTTTTTATTTCTAACTCCCCCCACACACCCACAGACATTAGCATTTACCTTGTTACTTCCATGTCTTTTACTGTATGCAATTTTCAAAAGAGGAATGTGACACGATGCTTTAGGTTAGCTGAATGTACTGTATAATAATGAACACTACCGCTAGGAGTTAGCATACATAGCCTCCTCTTGTTTTCCATTCTGTGTATATGAAGACTTTCCTGTATAGACTGCAGTTAGCACAGTGCAGTGTGCTGTGTGCTGTGTGCCGGCTTCATTCATCCAGCTTTGTCCCACCTGCATCACTCATCCCCCTGCACGGTGTGTGTGTGATGTGGGGAGGGGCTGGTGTGAGTGTATATACGCAGGCAGTGCATATATCCATACTCCATGTTCACCAGTGTGTTCAATATACCCTGAGAACCTTTCATCTATGTGAAAGTGTGTGCTGGCTGAGGAGCGTAAAACCTTTTTCAAACTTTGAAGGCACAGTCGGTTTCCTACACAACGTTACGGCGCACAACAGCACACACTGCGCTCCCAGGTCACTGCTGGTGGGTCACACCGTGCAGGAGCACCTGGGTCATTTCAACTGAACCCAAAATACAGAGCTCATCTGTAAAAATGAAAGTGATCTTCACCTAAACCAGGAGCTACAGTTTCAGACACAGACGTAACACGACCTGTGCTTTTATCTGATTGGTTCTCATTTCAAATGTGTTTTGGAAAAGCTCCAAACATCAGCTGTGCTGTTGTGCACTATGACAACATGAAGGAGTGTGTCTTTAATCTGTGTTCTGCTGTGAAGCGATCACTCTCTTACTGTTACAAAGCAACAACATTACAAACAAGAACACGGGTTACTCTATATTTGTATATTAAAGAAAATATATATGCCTATATATAGATATATACACACATATATAAATGTATCAATCCGACCTGGAGGGGATCTTTGTCTTTAATATGTCACGTTCAATGAAACAAAAAGACCTCCTGGCAACATTTTACAACCAAATAATAGTGTTCGTGTGTGTTGTTTTCTTCATTTGTCTTGATAGATAGATTCTTAAAAGCTGTCTGACAATAAAACTGTTCTGCGCAACAAATTATCACGTCAGGACCAACGCATCATTTTAACATGTCCCAATCATTGTGTGTAATTTTTTGCCAAAGCCCCCGTTCCTCTCCAGTCCCCATCTGTCGCCTGTCGAGCCGCAATGTTCGATGATGTACAAAAATCATGAAGTGGTCCTAATATCTCATGGTGGTTGACCTCCTGTCCACACCACAAACATAAACTAACCTGTAAATAAACTTCGTAGTCTAATGGCATAAATTATGGGAGTGGATAATTATGTCAAATTTTCAACATGGAGAAAGATATTTATTTTAGTTCAGAATTTTCTGTGCTTTTTTCTTTAATATTTTGGTTTTGGTTGTAAGTTAATTTGCATGTTGATGGTATTTTTTTTTTCTTTCATTGTTTTGTTGCCTTTTGATTTTAGCAAATTGTTTTTTTTTTCTTTTCGAGTCTGTATTTCTATCTTTTCAATGCCTTTTGAAGAAAAGACATGACGACAAGCAGATCAAACCAGTCTCTCCTGCTTACACAACAACATGGATGGAATCGACCCAGCTGGTTGAAGCAGTAATGTTTTGATACACTGTACTGTTAACAGTCACAGATATGCTTTTTTCTAACATTTTAACATTTATGATTACCAGTACTTTGTACATCTTTATTGCAATAAATAAATCAAATGAAATCAGTTACATTCACTGTCTCCTTTTGTGCTTGGTGTTGTTACTGAGGAGGAGACTGTATGTTACCTGTAACACTATGAAAAACTGGATTCACATTCAACGTTTTACTCCCTGAGTAAACCACATGCCAGGCTTGTTATGTCAGAGTATGCCAACCAATCAGATAAGGCCTCTGTAGCAGAGGAAACACTATTCTGCCTGGTAAGGTGCTGGCTCAGGGTTGGATCATCAGGGGTCACACCGGAAGTGCCGGCCAGAGCACCACTTAAGGCCGTTCAGAGTAGTGGATGAATAAAGACCAAGAGGCGGATGCAATACTGTTCTCCTTTATTTACTCTTTGTGCAGCATCAGATAGAGTACAGGCCAGGACTTCTGTGTGTGGTTTTCTACATTAGAAAATAACATACAGAACGTAGGTAAGAATATATAAACATATCCATGAATTGACTTAACTTGTAACATATCACCAGTACAATAAGAACAAACAATAATTGAATTAGGAATTAGGTCTTATTTCTCCTATACAAGGATAACATACACTCCAAAGACGCTGTGAAGTCAACATCAACATCATACGTCTCACTTCCGGCATGACGCTCTTATTGTGAAACCTAGTCTATCCTACTTCCGGTGACGATTAGCGCTAAATATCGGCAATAAACGCTAAACCGTAACTCACGGCGCATTTAGTGCAGCGATAACACTATCAAAACTGTGCATGAAACGAATAACTATCATACAACTATAATTATGAATGTAAACATAACATTCACACTCAATGGGCAGAGACAGGTGAGCTAAGTGGCTAATTAGCAGGCAACTAACGCGAGTTAGCTCCGAACTCTCGTCTACACAACTACATACATGTCATGTATAAACAAATAAACACAAATACAACACAGGTCATATAATGGTTGCACTCACCCTTCATTCACGCACACCCATAATAACTGAAGACCAGGTCCTGCAAGTTTGTCGCTCATCAGATTAGTGCACGCTCGACCTCCTGCTGCGTGACGTCACTGACAACACACCCACCCTGTGAGCTGGCCCGCCCACAAGGGTAATAATGAACAGAGAATACAAGGCACATCAACAGCAGCGCTATAAACTGGCAACTTTGGGGCCTTTTCTACAGCCTCTGAATTTTCTGATTGGTTAAAATCATAGACTGTTTATAGAAATGGAGAAGCAATCGTGCTAAAAACAAAAACGTACCTGTGCAGCCAGGTCACAATTTCTCGAGCACAAACCAGCTGTGCGCTGTGAATGTTATACAGGGAAATATGCCTCTCCATTGAAAGAAGTGTGCACCTCCTCAACTCCTCCATCATCTCCACCACCACCTCCTTCATCAACTCTACCATCATCTTCTCCACCAGCTGCAACACCTCCTCTAACTCCTGCTCCTCAACTTCCAGACCATCATCTGAGTCTTGGGGCCTCCCACGCACAACCAGCACCACCACAGTGGTCCTCATCCACCCACCATCATCATCATCCACCCACCTTCATCATCATCCATCCACCTTCATCATCATCCATCCACCTTCATCATCATCCACCCACCTTCATCATCCACCTTCATCATCATCCACCCACCTTCATCATCCACCTTCATCATCATCCACCCACCTTCATCATCCACCATCATCATCATCCACCATCACCATGCCGTGCCTTTGTTCCCGCCTCCTCCTCAGGTTACAATTCATCATTGAGTGTGTGCAAGCTGCTGGGCGTGATAACCACCCTGTGTGTGTGTATGTGTGTGTGGGTCTGTGTCTGTGTGTGTGCTGCTTCTTCGTGCAGACATGGAGACGCCAATCCCAGGAAGTGACCTCATCACTGCTCGCCTGCCCATACAGAGAGGATGGTGGCCTGTCAGTCAACCCGAGCCATGTGAGGTCACACACTTCCTGGTTGTGTGGGAGGGGCTGGTTAGACCACACCCACACCTAGACTCACACTTAAATCTGACCCTGATCTTGACCTGTTGCTGCGTGAAGGAGCAGCTGATCAGCTGTGATAATGGGAACTCCCTCCTTCACTCCTCCTCCTCCAGCAGCAGGATGGGGGCTCCCACTTTCACCCCCTCTGAGGTACACACAGAATCTGACCTCCTGTCACATGTTCCTCTGGTTGACTTCTGACCTGATTATATGTTTCAGTTCCAGTTCTTCAGTTGGTGTTCTGCTGAGAACCTCAGCTTCCAGAGACAGCATCCTACCTCCAACCTCCTCTGCTCCTCCTCACCTCTAATGATTGAGCTCAGCCAGGTGTGTGCGTGTGCGTGTGTGTGTGTGTGTGTGTGTGTGTGTGTGTGTGTGTGTGTGTGTGTGGCATGGATGGTGTTTTTCCTAGATGTTCCTGACTCAATCCTATCTCGGCATTTACGCTATCTCTTCCTGCGTACTGCTTAGGAGAAGTGGTGGCAACAGCAGCCTTTCAACCTGCCCTCTCCAGGACCTGACCTGTTCAAGGTAAAACCAGCATATGATGTAGGAGTGTGTGTGTGTGTGTGTGTGTGTGTGTGTGTGTGTGTGTGTGTGTGTGTGTGTGTGTGTGTGTGTCAGCCTACAAGAGTGAGATCATGAAGGTGGGTCTGCTGAGGTGTCGCGAGGAGCCTCCAAAGCTCCTGCAGGGGACCAGATTCCAGGAGAG
>OOFC01050381.1:0-15192 GCA_900323345.1 Pseudochromis fuscus | reverse complement strand
GGACAAATTGTGAAGAAGTCTGAAAAAGTTTCAAAGCGTCGCACAAAAATAGAAAAAAATAGAGACAACCGTACGATTGTATACATACATGCAAACACACTTGTTCTGCACTGGTCTGTAGGAAACAGAGAGGGCACTGTGCCAAGTTATGAGAGGGCATGAGGCCAGTGTGACTGTCCTGCCAAACCACCCTCTGGGCTGGCGAGGACGAGCCGCCATCATGACCGCCATCAACATCACAATTAGAAAGCAGGACTCAGCTGCTGGACTGGGATGGACAGGGAGCAGAGGGATGAAGAAATGAAAAGCCTAGATATGTTCAGCATAAGAATGACCACTGTAGAACTAGATTTAAAAGATCATCAGATTATGGTACCTGCATCATCTGCAGCTATTTCTGTAACTTTCTATGAATGTGAGCTGCCCAGAGACTACATATAAGCGACGGGTATAGTCAGGGTGGATGTCACACATTTGTGGATTTGCATATTGAAGCCAGGAGTTTGGTATTTGAAGGAGTGAGAGATCTGATCTTTGAACCTGACACTGTCCAATGTTTGTTAGACTCCAAACCTGTAAATCCTTAGAGATCAGACATGTCAATCAAACTAACCACGCCCCTAAATCTTCCTCTTTTTCAGATGTGTTATCACATCACTGAGAAGAGCTGACGTTAGCTCATGACATCAGAATGACTGGATAACATGTATTGATTGAGTATTTCATGTTAAAAAGGATCATTTTTTTAATTGAAATCGTTTGCAGTCTTTTTGAGGCAACACCAGTGGTATTGCACTTTTTTAACTTTCATTTCGTAGATGTTATTTCTATTTGTAAAAAGTTCCTACACTGGTTTCAAAAGTCTTTTTTTTTTGACTTTCTTCTTGTGCACTCATGCCCACAACTGTTGCTATTCCCATGGCTATTCCTATTCCCAGCTTTTTACAGGGAGGTGACCTTGTGGCGCAACAGTAGAGCGTCTGACTCCAGATCAGAAGGTTGCGTGTTCAATTCACGTTAGGGTCGGAGATTTTTACCAGTGCTAACTCACAAAAATACAGAGATTTATCTATGAAAGAAATCAACAACAAAGGTTCTTAATAAATAGTGTTTTTGAATAAACCCTTCTGGCTACATCCGTTTTTATATACAGTCTATGCTAGCAAAAATAACAAGTGATTAAAAGTGCAACACAACACCCATCAACATGTTGATTTGTACCGCAAAAGGCAGAATTATCACTCCAGTAAAGGTGTATTTTCACTGCATATCAGTGTAGTTAACAGTAAGGATGAGGGCGAACATGTTGTCAAGAAGAGTAGCACCAATCTCGATGTGTCTGCACTCAATCCTCCTCACTGTCTCTCACCCTCTGAGCACAGATTTAGCTTTCAGAGTGCTATAATATTATATTTTATTGCACTTTGTGGAAAGAAAAAAAAATGTCTCTGCTTTGAAACCCTCTCCTTATATGAAACACAATTGCTAAGGTAAATGCTTTATTATTCACTTTGTAATTTATTCTGCCTCTGGAGCGCCGTGTGGCTGAAACGTTGCTCTGTATTCCCTCCCGGCGGCGGCAGCAAAACTCATTTTCACAGCCACATGACAAAATATTAACATAGGCTTCAGAGTGAAATGTTAGAGTGAGTTCTTTGTCAAACCAAAGTAGGGGCTGGTTCACGTAATGCTGTGCTAAGAGGGAAACTCCCAGTGCAGCCTGTCTGGTCTCAGGTGCCGCACCTCGGCTAACTGGACTGCTAATTGGAGCGCTGCACCATGCGAGCACACACACATACACACACATGCGGACAAAGGCTAAGCCACAAGGGAGTCGTGTGCTTAACTCGGGGATTAAAGGTTGTGTGTGTGTGAAACAAGTGTCTCTGTATAAAGATATTTTTAATATCTTGGTTTGAAATTTTAGAATTAAACATTTTTATTATAAAATATAAAACATGCACAGTAGAGATAAAACAAGAGAAGGAAACAAAAGACTCAACAGAAATCTTTTGACTTGACAGGAGTGTTTCTTTGCCTCTGTCTTTGTTTTAAATTCAACCCGACACGTCCTCATAATAAGCGAGGAGGCAGCATGTTGAATAAAATATTAGCATGTGTTGTTCATGGAGCAACCTGGTTTTGGATCTGAGCATGTGTGTGTGTGTGTGTGTGCATAAACACCCTACACTGTTTCACTATGTTACACACTGTGTCAGAATCAGAAAGACACACAAGTAGAAACCTATGAGCACTGAGTCCTAAACCTCCCACACACACACACACACACACACTTTGCATTTAACTTAGAGTTGTGTGTTGTCTCTAAAAACATGCGTCCCATCTACACACTCCCACAGAAGTAAGTAAAGAGCACAGAGAATCAAAACAGCAGAAAATAGGTTTCTTTTGTTTGTTGGTGGGGGGGGGGTGTTACACAGTTATTGTTCAAGGGCCTTGTTTGAATACAAGTAGGTAGCACATCTGTCGACAGTGTTTTTGTTTTTTGTTTTTTGTCATGAATTTTTAACATCCTGTTATCGCTGGTAGCAACAGTCATCATCATTTCACTTATGAATAAAAGTAATGTGCCAGAACTGGGTCTGGTATCCATCAGTTGTGCCCACACAGTGTTTGTGCCAGTGAAACTTGGAGGTCTTCATTGTACTGGACCCTCAGGATAAAACACATACATCAGCACAAACAGTAAAGGAAACACACTCTTGGATGTAGAAATGTAACAAATATATAAAGAAAACACAACAACTGTCTGGACAGGAAGTGCTCCAGGACTCCAGGGGAAGTGATGGGCTGCAGCAATGTGAGAGACGCTCAAAATCATGTTTCATTTTCATTGCAGGGCTGCTATTACAAATCTCTAAATTTTGGGTGTTTTTATATGTATTTCACTGCAACATTTGGAGCAGATTTCCTTCACAGTCCACCTGAAATAACAAATGTTTTGGTTTTTTTTTAGATCACATGCCAAAAAATAATAATAATAAAGTTCCCTGTAAAAATATATTTATATGACTTTCATCATCTTGTTCAGAGCAATTTCAACCAATAGTGTTGTTATATCCACCTGTCAATCAATCTGCTGATGGTGGCACAGTTCAGATTACCACCAGGAAACACTGACAGAGTAGTAGCAGCTGTAGTAGTGATCAATAGTTTGTTGGAACAGTATAGTTAGTATGTGCGTGGGACTATCTACTAACATTAGCTAGCTAGCTGTGGTATTTGGCTGTTTCAGTCCTCCACATGTTTTGTCTTAGTCTGTTTTTGCCTGAAATACATCACAATAAAAAGGTCAGATACACTAAATGTTGTGTGAGATGGACTTTGTTCTTCTTCTCTTGCTTTGTTTTTTGGTGCTGCCCTACTGCACTTAAAATCTATGTAGGTAGAATGATTTTAAAGTGTGTACAATCACATGTATGTCTGGATATCTAAATCTGTGCTACATGACCAGCATGAACATGAGGTTGACAATCAGCTACATATAAGGAACATCCACACCTGTGATGCTGGTAGAGACTCAGGAAGAAACACACTGACACAAAATACTCAGTGTGAATAAAATATGTATGTATTGCTTTTAAGTATAAGAAAAATAACTCTATGTGGGTTTAATGTTGTACCAGAAAAGAAACTACACCTCATTTCGTGTGTGTGTGTGTTACAGTAAATTTCATTCCTCTAATGTGCCGCTTGAACTCGCTCACTTTTACTTTGGCGCTGTTTCGTACCATCTCACCACTTTACACATCATATAACTGTCACCTCCCCCACTGCAACGGGCTGGAGCTGTGTTTTCTTTAATAAGACTTCTGGTAAATTACGTTACATGAGTGAATGTGAGTGTGTGTGTGTGTGTGCGTTGAGATCAATAGTTGGTGCAGTTCCCTCTCTACCTGAGGATCAGTGTGGGATTAGAGAGGAAGTGCGAGGTCTGTCTCTTGCTTTGTCTGTCATCTGTTTAAGGGCCTTGTTGAAGAAGAGGTGGGCATTGGAGACTAAACAGTGGAAAGAAGACGATGAAAACGAGGTGTGGATTTACAAAGAGGATCTTTGTAGCTGGGGCTTCAGAGGAGGGTTGTGCAGAACAATGCACAGATTGTGAGTTTTAACAGGAGATATCAGAATCAGGTCATTTCAAGACGCTTTGAAAACACATGCATGCAGCTAGAAAGAGTTAGAGATGCAGACATACCCACATATTAAAACCCATACCTGTGCTTTCATCAGTCAGTGCAGTCTGTAAACCTGCATCCATTTCCTTGTAAGTATATTTTCATGTATTTCTGTCCCCGTGTGGCAGCGCTGGATTGGTTTTGTTGACTTTAGTAACAGCTCATTTGGTTTCTTTCTGCACTTTCTGACCACATCAGCTCACGTGGGAAAAACCAGGATGTTTCAATAAAGAATGAGTTTCTTTAAATTAGCCTTTACCCATCTTAATTCCAGCTGTCATAACAAAACATGCATCCAGAAAGTGCTCACTTCAGACTCTTACAGGAGACAGAAAGGCCGGGCAGGCACTAGATTGCACATAAAATAATACACACACTTTTCTACTGGCTGCACACAGCGCTGTTTGTGTGTCCTTCAGGAGTGTCATCAGTAGGTGAGGCCACACACGGAGTCACAGAGTGAATCAGGGCTTTTTACAGTGAACTGCCCTTTAAACAAGAGAAGCCAGACAGTGTTACTGACAGAGGACAATGCACAGGGTCACATGACTCTCCTCTCCTTGTGTAAAAACAGACATTTACACTAATGCATGTATACAGGACAGTGCTTCTGGCACAACACAGCAATAATATCGCAAATCCTCCGATGTGTGTGTGTTTGTGTGTGTGTGTTTGTGTGTACGCTGATGGATGAGTGTCTTCAGAGATAAATGGGTGCCTATTATTTGTGCCTTTTATAGGCAAACTCCCCGCTGACTTCCGAATGGGAATAGCATGCAGTCTGCACACTCACACACACACACACACACACACATTCACGTAACGAGCTACAACTGAGGGGCCTTAGGCTGTGGCACATCTGTTGTAGAAGAGACATAAGGCATTCATGCAGGGACTCTCAAGATCCTCCATATAATACCACACTCACACATACTGTACACACACACACACACACGCTCAGGACACATCCTCTTAAATTGGCCCACTGACCTTCAGATACCCTCTATAATGAATGCATACAGCTTTTACTATTCTTGACTTCAAGTGCAGGCAGGCGGAGGACAGGATACCATTCAGACAAGGGATTTTACATTTTACACACAAAAAACTCTTTATATTCACTACAGTCTCATGGTTTAGTCATTTTTAAAAAAATTCACAATTAAATATTTACTCTGTGTTCTTGATAAACTGCATTTATTATATGTAAGATCAGGACAATCAGAATGGGGTGGATTTCTACAGCTGATGAATTTTGATGAATCAGCAGATTACAATTCCCACTTGTTGTAACTATAAACCCCAAACTCAAGATATTACTTTAACCAACACAAGCAGCTCCTTAGATTTGAGTGACTGGAAACAAAACAGCTTGAAAAACATTTTTTATTTCAGGTGGACTTTAACACATTGTCAAACCATTATCAGATGGGTTTGCAGAAATAAGATAACTTTGCCTGTCTGGGACAATGCCCCACATGAAGAAATGCAGCTGTTTGAATGGACTCGTATTCGCTGTTGATTTTAAAACCGTTTGACAATAAACAGTCAAGTGACAAATCACCCTGAGCGGCAGTTGTGCAGGAGGAGAGCGTGCGGTGCTTCAGCGTGTCTGTAAGCCTGCAGTATCCCAGCAGAGCGGGACATAATCTGAAGAGGTCTTTAGCCTTTTCTCATGAGAAGAGAGGCGATGAGAGCACACAGCCGTGGTGTTAGAGAGGATTCAGCTCTCTGTCTGCTACAATATGCCTGTCTAAAGCTCTCCAAACCAGGCTTAGCTTCCCGGCCCTGGCACCGCCTCCCCTTCCCTCTCTGTGCCAGTGTCAGCTTCAGCCCAGCACAGCGCCAGCCGCCAACGCCAGACTCAGCTTAGCTTGTGGCGCTGCCTGTTCCCCGCCACTCCGCACTCATCTTTCCTTCCTACATGTCTTCCTTCCCAGCGTTGGCCGCCACTCGCTTTCTTCATTGTTCTATGTTGCTTGATGTGTCTCCTCTTTGTCATCACTGTGTGTTTGGTTTATTTTATTATGCAGAGGTGCTTTACTGAATCCTCCCTCTATTAGCCCCTGGACCAGACTCACAGCTATACTAATTACTACAATATTTAAACCCACACACTGCTCAAAATCCCAACAAGCCTGGTACGTATCATACACCCCGTAATAAATTAACCCAGTCTAAGACAGAGCTTCGCCTCCCAAACTCTATTTGAGAGCCAATTTTCAGACACAACCTTGGAGTGACTTTGGATCTGTGAGGGTAATTATATATGGTTCTAAAAGAAGTAGTCAAGTGTTGAAAACAGCCGCTCACGGTCTGGAGACTCTTGAGACAAAAGCTACAGAGGGATACTTGTCATGCAGGGGAGACACTCGCTTGGTTTAACAGGGAGCTGAGAGGCAGCGGGGTGAGAGGGAAATAGGTCTATATTCAAAAGAATAAGCAATTGATGGTAGATTGAAGTTTTCTGTTTAAGATTGTGGTTTCTGTTGAACTGCCTGTGACTTTGTATAAGCAATTTCCAAGCAGGCAATCATAATCTAGAGGCACATGGAGAATACGCTGTTGCCCCCTTGAGGCGAGGTGGGAGAGACTTCATCCCGTCTGATGCCAGTGGGCGTTGTGGGCGCAGCACTCGCCGCATAACAGAGGAGAACCACTCTTTTGTTGTATCAGTGCTCCTGGGTACATCGCTCCAGGGCTCTGTGGGAGGATCCCAGTTAGAGGAGAGGGGGGGTCTGTATCTGTCACCTCCGTTTAGAGCCTGTCTCATGGCGACTGACCCAAATCGGCCCCCCGGGGCAATGCCGGGCCCCTCCACAGGACTATACCGCTGCAGATAATAGGCTTGTTTGGCAAAGTATCCAGACACTGGAACCAAAGCAGCCCTGACAGCTGTCAACCAGGAACAACATCCCCCTGCATGACACACGCACACATACACACAGCACGAGGATCAGCCTGCACATCTGTCCTGGCGTGTGTGAGCGTGTGCGCGGATTGTTTTTCTACAAAAGGTGTGTGAAAGTGTACGCACTGATTTGGCAAAGCCTACGCACAGCTCTGGTTAAACACCCTGGCATTTCTAGACAGTATTCAGGCGGGCCGACGCCATGTCAGGAGGAATTTGGCGCACTGGCAGAAATCTCTTCCTGTAGGGGAGCTGTCATGGAGGAGAAATCAAAGACACCTACGTGACTGGCTGCGTTTGCCTCGGAGCAGAAAGACAGGCTCGGTGACATGACCTGATTTCACCAGTTTTACAGGAAACCACAGCAGAAGATGGAGAAGTTGCCTGCTGCACTTGCAATATGGAGGAATATCAGTGTTACCCCGGGCACAGGGACGTGTATGTCACACTGCGTATGCTGTACAGCTGTAGCTAAAGGTTTGTCAACAGGAATACACTAATGCTATTTGTACTGGTGGCTCAGCAGGTCTACAACAGCAGGTGGAGACTTCAGGAGGCTGCTGTGCACTCGTGTTACTTAAAGTTCAAGACCACCACATGACCTTTAGTCCATAAAATTACATTTAAACACAAATTCCTGCATCCTTATAATGAGACATGACTCCCAGAACAGACATTGTCCAGATAAAATTAAGATTAAAAAATACAATGCGTTTTTTTCTGTTTGTTCAGTTTGTCCAGTCAACAATTTGTATCACAATGTGTGACAAGGGAGACCAGTAAACCTGCCTGTTTCTATAGTTAATGATAATCTACCCGAGCAGAACTGTGCTCACGCAGATCTTTGACATACAATTACTGACTTATGCGACCCCTATGCATTCGAAACTTAATTACTTACAGTAAAAACAGCAAGCTTTTGTCTCACGTTACTCAAAATATTATGTTGCCCTGCAGACTCCCCAGCAGCCAACACAGCAGCTGACAGGAACAAAAGCACAAAGAGCTCGGTTACACTGGGCATCTCCCCACTGTGAGGGTATATAAGTGCATAACTGGGAAGGAGGGAGTTGCTGAAAAAGAACAACAGTGCTCAACAAATCTTCCCAGAGTAAGTGAAGTTCAAAAACTAGGGACCGAATAAACAAGCAACAACAGACAATAAATCCAAAGCCCTGGAGGGAAATGAAATGAAAAACTGCTTGCTGCCGCCCACGAGCCTCTGAGCAGAGCAGCGGAGGTGAGGATAAAATCCGCCAGCACACTGAGGCTTTCAGGACGCAGAGCTGACTCCGGTCCTTACAGGCTAATTACAGCTGACTACAGCAGGCTGTGTGTGTGTCAGGGTGTATGTGCGACTATTTCTGTGTGTGTTCTGGTTTGATGTCTCATTTTGTCTGGAGGGCTCCTTCATAGTCTCTGTGTGAGGTGAACACATTTATACTTTACATTGGCCCGGAGATGTTCGAGTGCATGTGGGTGAGCAGGTGTATGTGTATTTAATATCATCAACACCTCTCACAGTTACTACAGTGTACAGTCATATATACACCTGCATCTGAGTGGATGTGTGTCAGTTTGAAAGGAGCTCCAGTCTGAGTGTGTGTGAGAGAGAGGGTTACACAGTAAAACAGAACAGCTTCGCAAAACCCCAATCCAGTTGAATATGTTGCATTTTTTGTTTGTTTCAGATTAGCCATTTCTCAAATATATAATTTATTCACAAAATATATTCAGTTGAAGGGTATTTACCAACTTCACAGCAAATCCACACATCCATTTTTACCCAACTCAAAAATCATCAGATCTTCATCCACACAGATTTCTTACTTCTCGAGGTGAATTTTCATTCAGACTCAGGGAAACTAAGGACATTTAGAGGACATTTAAATTCTGTTTTATAAGTTTTTTGTCCTTATTGTCGCATTTACATCCTTTTCTCTTTCTTTTTGCTTTTATACCAATATTTTTATTCCTTTTGTTGCATATGCATTCACTCATCTGTAGTAATTACTGTCTATATAGTGAGACTCAGGCTTAATGAAATGTTGACATATTTAAGTAGAGGCTTCAAATAGGCCCAATGGGCTTTCTGCCTCTCCCTGCATCGTGTATTGTTTCTAATTATTATCATCTTTCCTGAATTTCTTTAAATTATGCAAATAAAATAATCATAAATAATAAAGTCAACTGCTGTCTCTTCAGCCACCAGAGGGCAGCATCTTGGAGACAGCCATAGATTGCATATGGTTACAACCTATTTTTGACACTACAAGAGACAACTAGACTTTAACATAATACAAACAGTGATGTAAGACAATTAGGTACCAAACCGTGACACTTGCAAGATAAATAATGAATAACACTTTAATTCCTACTTAGTCTTTACATGACCACAATGAGAAGATGCAGTTAATTGTTTCCTCTCTCCACTGCTGCCTCTCTGTTTACAGAAAAGCCAGTTTTATCATGCACCACTGCAAAACCCAGACTGGCCTCAGAGGATTTATTAAGGGGTTCAGGAACCACTGCACAAAGCAGACTCATTATAACAATAGGTGGAGGGATGGACAGAAAATGTAGAATAAAGAGGGTCCACAAAGTGTGAATGTATTACACTGTCTGGGTGATGCTGGTGAGACACAGGCAGCCAGACAGTCTTCAATCTGCCAAAAGAGGCTTCATTCACTCACAAACACACAATGCCACACACACACACTCACACACACTCAGACAAACAGAGTAATTAGTCTTTGATTTCCCCCGGCAGTGTTCTGGTACCAGGGGGCAGCTGCTGGGACCCTGCTTTAGCCTTGGCTAATTTCACTCACGGCTTGATCTCGACCCAGCACAGGTGCCCACTTGGCACCCGACCGCCGTTACCATGGCAATGCCAACTTCAGGGGCCAAGAAAATGCCAATTGTCCAAGGAGCTTAACCAGGGGGGCCAAGGATGTGATCCTCATTATAAACAGGACACATTAGCACAAATGAACAAAGCAGTCAGACCTGGACAGTGCAGCGAGCTTCAGGTTCAGCTCTCTTTGTACTTCCTGTGTGTTTCTGGCATATTTGTTTCTCTTTCATGAATTGGCATGTGTCTGTTATTCTGAGGCTGGTTTTCATTCCCAAAAAAATACTAGCGTTTGCAACAATAATCTGGGCTTGAGTGCCTCTGTGTGGTTCACAAGTGTCACTGCACTGTCTGTAAAGCTGCAGGTCCTCGTCTGCACACACCTGCTGTAAAACACAGAGCGGTGAACTGCTGATTCAGATACTTCTGCTCTAATGAGCTTTTTCTGTTAATGACCTAAGGATCCACGGTTCACCCCCACGTTCATTAAGCCCAGGGGACGGGACCGGCTTTGTCTCACCTTTGTTAATTAGAGGGAGATCCAGACTTTAAACACCAAGGGACCCAGCTCCTCAAATCATCTTATTTGCTCTGGAGGTCCCTTCAGACAAAATATGTAGACAGCAACGTGCGCACTAAGCAAGCTGACAAGTTTGTCTATGCTCAATCAAAGTGTGAAGGGTTAATGAAGGGAAAGTGACAAACACAGGACAGACAGCAGAGACAGAGCTCGTGCTGGATCTGAGCATCTTAACAAAGTCATTTTCCAGACGCCCTGAACTATTCCTCTGAATTTGCCTCGTAGCGCAGCAGTCGCACATCTGACTCACGCCGTTCAAGAAAATATGTTTTGCAAGTTCTCTTCTCTAATTACAACAACTGCTACGAGTCAGACAATTACATTCCTTCTGCTTGTTAGAAGATCTGTAATCCGCAAGTTATTTACCACACATTCAAAGAACGCCGCGGCAATAATAAGACAATAAGTTTGTCTTGTGCAACAACAACAGCTTTGACAGTTAATATAACACTATAATTGCTAATGGAATAGCCTAATTTCCCAGCAATGACCATTAAAGTTAAATCTAATTTAATCTAATTGGCCATATCGTAGGCATTTCCTGCTTTTATGAACTCATTCCAGCAGACTCATATTGTGAATTTCTACACCTAAGGCCGTCTTCTAACCAGGAGTCATTTTAATTGCGCCATTGCCATCTGGTGTATAGATGAAGTCTCTGCTCTGCTTACAGCCATTTGATAGCAATCAGAAGTGTTTTTTACACTGAGATATTTTTCAAAGTTTAAACAAAACTTCTTTGCCTTCCATTTTAACGCTACACTCAAGTATTTATATGGTGGTATTTTACTTGCCATGGCCTGAAGACTGAGTGGGCGGAGACTGGGAGTCAGCCGCAGTAACATCATCACCATGTTCATCAACAATGCATCAAAGACCCTCCGTCTGCCACTCGTCTAAAAGAGATTTAAAACACTCTGCACTTCTGTCAGATCACAAATACAGCTGCAGTCAGTTTTGATTTCCTCTTGCTACATTCAAATGAGGGCAGGAGGAAATGGGAATGTGCCTGAAGCTGTTTAATGTTTGCCAACAACACAGCAAGAAAAATAACTTCAGAGGCCATTCAGTTTCACAGTCTACTCGTCACACAAAGCAGCATTTAGACATCATCATATCAGTGGCGACAGACTAACAGATGGACAACCCCAGACAGGTCATAAAGTACAGTACAGAACAATGGAGATACTTATAGAAAAATATTATATATGTATATAATCAAATCTGATGGCAGAAGGAATAAAGGTTTTCCTTAGAGTAACAAGATAGCGCCCTCCTGAGGGCATTAAGGAGAATTCATGAAAGGTCATGGTCAGATTGTCTGATTAGCTTTCAGGACCATGCGTCCAGAAGGAAGAAGTCTATAAGTTGACCTCTGATAACCTCGGCGCAGACCTAATGTTAGACATAATGTTGTCCAACCCATAAAACCAGCAGATAAAAGACACAGTTAAAAGATGTTCTATAAAAAAATGATCAAAGTTACATAAAATATTCACACATACATTAAAGGGATTCAGCAGAAGAAACAGCAGTTAGTCCATCTGAGGGAATCTGTCCTGCACACATTTACACTTAGTCATTTTGAAATCAGCTATGAAATCCAATGTAAGGGCAAGGAAATTAGATGCAAGGACAAATGGAGTCTAATGATATGTAAAAGCAGACATGAAACTACAGTTTGTTTGTTTGTTTGTTTGTTACTATGATCTAAGAACCTTTTTACTCAAAGAACAAATGCCACATTTTGCCAATAATTTAATATGAACACATTATCATTATATTTCAATCATGTTCTGTACCTGAGTAAGGCAGGACTACAGAGTTACAGATATCCTACAGCACAGGTGTCAAACTCGTGCCACGGAGGGCCGAGACCCTGCAGGTTTTCTTTCCAACCACCTCTCCAGCAGCTGATCTCACTGATGAGCTCCTTCCCTCAAACTGAAAGAGGTGTTCATGATTAAAATCACCTGCTTTAGTGACCGGCTGGAAAGAAAACCTGCAGGGTCTCGGCCCTCCATGGCATAAGTTTGACACCCCTGTCCTACAGTGTTTAATTATCCTTACTCAGTGATTCATGTCTATATCACTGCTGCAGTGAGTCTGTGGTGATTTTCCACACAGTGACCTACTGCTCTTGTGCTTGTTTTGAACCTGCAAAGCTCTGACTGATGTGAATGCAACATGAAACCTTCTAATCTACATCACAAGGTTCCCAGCAATGTGCTCAAGTTTTATCAGAGACAAACACGTCCCATGTTTGTCCTGCAAAGGTCACACTTTCCAGAAAACACTTGAAAAGAACAGAGAGCATGATGGCAGTCCCAGCTCATTTAAGGATCAGAACAACAACCTGGTCTAGATGAAAAATAAAGGAAGCTCTTCTCAGCCCAGCTACTTCTCATACCACATTTTAACCAGCTGGTGGCAGTATTGCACCAAAACACTCGTGTAACAGCTGCCAATAAACAATTCATCATCATCCCATCAAAATTATCTTGAAAAAGAGATAAAGACATTAATCTCAACTTCACATTAGAAATAAACTTTGAACTGCAACAGTTTGCACCACAAAACTAACCCAGTACAAACAGTCATATTCCTCAGGCATGTGCAGTGGAAGTTAGATCATCAGTGTGAAGATCTGTGGAGCGGAGACAGACAGGCTGCAGCATGCAGCTCCATGACTCCTCATGAATCACAGCATGATAATCTGACTGCTGAACCTGAGCCACACACACACACACACACACACACACACACACACACACTGAGCCTCTAAGCACAGGGAGGACGCTTCTTCCAACGGTAGAAACACTGAAACCTGTAGTGTAACATGTGAGATCATTGTTTTAGATTTAGATCCACAGGAAACACATATTTAGAGGCACCACTCTGATGTAGTGTTGGAGGGCTGAGGAGTCTTAAAACTCCTTGAAAGAAGAAACACAGCAAACCAGAAACAATGTGGTGATCCATAAATGATACGGAGGATATGTACACCAAAGATGCTGTTTTTTATAACCTTGATTAATATTACAACTTTTTGTCTTTTATCTGAACAGAACAGTGCGAAACTTAATAAAACAACAAGTTGAAATTATTTAGTTTCAACCCAATTTTAATACTGCACCCATAAAACGCACTGCTGACAGTTTACCAGCATCGATTCAGCTTCATGTGTGCTGTTTACCTGAAGATGCAGTTCTTCAAATGGACATTGCATGACAGTGTTTATTAAGTGTGCAGATTCTGTGTAAATCTGGCTGTTTAAGAAAGTAGACAAGAAAAAACATGAGAAGCTGTTCAGAGCTGAACACCTCTGCTACATAAAGCATGTCATGTCAGCTTAGCTTAGAGAAAAAGCTCTGGTGTGAGGCCTAATGCGACAGCATGTCTGACTCCAGATCACGTCAGGGTCAACAAGTTCTCAGATAAGAAACAACTACACAGACTCCACATCTCACATGTACAGGGATAAAACTGTCTACATGTTACTCTGCAACATGAGCTGCTAACCGTCCAGCTCAGGATTCATCTGAAGTGCTACACCTACAGGAACAGGAGCAGTGTTGTCAGGAATGGGTTAATATGAACACATTAACAGTGTTCCTGACTGTTAGTAGATCAGACGCTGACACAGAAAAGGAGGCAGATGGAAAAAAAAAAACTGGACAGACTGGATTTACTTCTACAACTGTATACACACACACACACACACAAAGAAGCAAACACCCACACACACAGAGATAACCTCATGAACACATACAGACAGAGGGCCAGGTCACTTCCACTTCCAACAAATCTATCATCAGAGTACTACTACAACATGTCAGTCTTGTCTTACTGTTTACATGTTGACTGGTACTGGTTTGGCTGTGTGTTTCAGGTATTCACTCCAGAGCTACATGGATAACCTCCAGAAAATAACTATACTGCTGAGAATTAAGTACAAATGAGCAACAATCAGCAAGAAGCTAAAATGTTATTCATGTTAATACACCTCAATAATCTCTGTTGCATATTTTGGTGAGAAAGTTGGAGGTAGTGAGCACACACAACCACCAGGGGGAGTATGTAGTCACAGCATCGATCAAGTGAAAGCTCATAAAAATGAGACAGTATTCAAGTGTCAGATTGCTCGACATTAGTTTGCTCGTTTGGAGTTTGTTTCGTCTTTCGTTTCCTGCCAAATGCCACAGAGGATGGATAAGGCAACGAGACAATATGATATGAGAGAGAAACAGGAGAAAGGAGCGTTTAAGGCAGCAGGTGCAAAACAGCTGCTCGATCTCCCCAGTGATTCCAACCAATGTGTCACCATGGCACCTACCACATAGTCATCATCAGGTGCACAGATACACAGGTGCTCATCCTTTTTCTCTGTTTCGTGGACCGTGAGTATCAATCATGTATAAATGTACACACAAAACCACCAAACTGACCGACTGTACCAAACCAATCACATCAGCCAGGACTGGATGTGAGTATTCAACATACACCACCAGCACACAACACTCATCCAAACCATTTCCCACTCAAACACACAGAGAGCGGGTATCACTCACTAACTGGCCCGAGATAAAAGCCGACCAGCTAGTGACTCAGGTGTAGTCAGCACTGTTCCCATGGGAAGGATGCAGCAGGA
>OOFC01050380.1:0-46219 GCA_900323345.1 Pseudochromis fuscus | reverse complement strand
GGACTCCACTACATTCCTAGGAAGTGTATCGTTAGTTACTTTATATACAGTCTATGCCGGCAATGCATTTCAGGCAGTTTGTCCAGGTAGAGTTACCGTCGCTCATGCGCAAATCGGCAGGAAGTGACCGGCAGCAGAACCGAACAATAAAGAGGGAAGACAGGAAACAGCACGGTTTTGTGGTTTTAGGTTTTTTTTTTTTGTTTTTTTTAAACGTTAAACAGCATGTTAGCCTCTCAATGGGAAATGTGAAAAAAAAAAGCAAGACCGAACAGTCAACCAACAAAGTATTATGCACACTCTGCAGGAAGGAGTTTTCTTTTCATCGAAGCACTTTCAACTTAAAATACCACATTAACAGGAAGCAGACGTTAGTCGGGGATTGACTCGGGCACTGAGAACAATACAGCAATGTACTGATATTAGGAAATGTACTTTTACTTTGTACTTTTGAAAACTTAAGTATTTTTAAAGGTAAGTACTTTAGTACTTTAACTTGAGTAACATTTTGACCAAGTAACTTTTATTTGTAGTTGAGTAAGATTTGACCATGAGTATCAGTACTTTGACTCAAGTACTGAAGTTGAGTACTTTGTCCACCGCTGGTCCTGTATACATTTAATATTGGTCCCAATTTGCCAAACTGGAAACAAACAGGCTCATGATGCCTCCCACAGCTGAGTGTGACAGCCCTGTAGTCCTTTGTAGCCTCATGCTAGTGGCATGTGCTATAATGCAGGACAGACGTGACCTCTGACCCCTGCATGAAAATGACCTCAGTCCCCAGCTTTTTTGTGAGCATCTGTGCAGAAGATGCAAAAACCACCGACTCAGTTCCCACCAGATCTCCAGACTCTCCCTCTGCTTTCACTTCAGCTGTTGCTCAGTCTGTTATCTGTCTGGTGACTCACTGCAAACAAAACTAAGAGGTTTGGACTCAAAATATGAACCAGTGATCTCACCACTTCAAACGGAGCGAGCTCGACTGGAAACATGTGAGCGGCGTGGATCAATGTGGTGGTTATTAACATGTAAAGACACAAACACTTCACAACAAAGGCACAAAAAGTGACTGGAAGAGCTGAGGAGTATTTTTAAAACAGCAGCTGTAACCAGTCAGAGGATAGTTGTGTTTTTGAACATCACACCTTCCACATGTCCAGAGTTTTCACTTCACTCAGACGACTGCAGGAAGTGATGTCATGACCTTGACTTTGGTAAAAACTTCACTGAAGCAGGTTGTCGTTCCAGTTTGTCAGGATTACCTTGTGACAATAAACAGCGTCTACCAGGAAGTGTTGCTTATTTGAACTACTTTGTATTTACACAGTGAAGAAAATAAGATCCTCTGCTGATGCCTCCAAACACGATGAGTGGAGGTGATGCCAGGGTGTTACCAGTGGTTTTCTTGGTGACTGTGGTCCCAGATCCTTAACAAGCTCCTCCTGTGGTGTTCTGGGCTTCACCTTTCGTGCAGGTCTACAACTTTGTCCCTGATGAAAGTTTTTGGTCTTTCATCCACCCAACACTAGATATTTGAAGTACTTTCTTATAGTGTCAGGACTAAACTGTGTGTCTGCCTCATGGACACTACCTCATGGATTCTTGCTGGTTTGTAAGGGATCAAATCATTTTTTTATTTGTCAAATGCAAATGAATTTTTAACCTTTTTGTGTTTTTTCTGGACTTTTTGTTGCTATTCTGTTTCTATTTGTTAAAATACAAGAATCATAAAAATGATAGACAGCTCATTTCTTTGGGAAAACTTATTAAATCAGCAAGAGACCAAGCACTTATTTTTCCTACTGCATATGTAAAAGATGTTTATAATTCTGTATATATGTCTCTTTATATATTCTCATTATTTCTGTTATATTCTGTCTTGTACCTTGTACTTGTAACAAAATAATTTCCCCAGCATGGGATCAATAAAGACTTATCTTATCAAACCAAAAACTTAAGGGAACAAAGATTAAGAGCAAAAAAAGTCAATTAAAATAAGGTTAAATCTCGGACTTCCTTCATATCATGATTCTCAATTTCTGAGAAACTGAAGTTTGTGGAGATAAAACAATTTGTTTTACCACAGATTGAACTTCTGGTCCATTCACCTGCTCATCCAAAAGTAACTGGCCAATCAGGACACAGAGCAGAACCTGGAAAAGATGAAGATAAATCCAGATCAGAGAGAGAAAGGCGAAAATCTCACAATTAAATGTAGGATGTTGTATCATTTTATTGTTCTGCCTTTCAGCTGTTTGGTTGTTTTTAGTTTAATTTTATTGACTTTCAGTAAATTTGTTTTGACTTGAATCCCGGGGAATTTTGTTAGATTTTTACGGCACGAGTTCAAATCCCATAAAACAGAGGTCAAGCCTGCATGAGATGGACAGAAAGTGAGGAAAGAGAAAAGTCTAAACCGTCCTCGGCCTTCATCACTGAACAAACATGTGACTGTTAAACCTGCTGCTGGACCCACAGCAGTAAAAACCCTCGGAGCCAATTCTGGAAACAAAGTGTGACCTTGTGTCCTCACTTCAAAGCTTTTTCCAGCTGGTTCACAACATCGTCCTGACATATTTTATGTATCGTATGAACCTGTAAAACTGTGATGGTTATCCACACGCATCCAGTTACTCAGCATTAATGGTCTGAGAGGGTTTTAAAGAGCAACGAAATTACACTGCACGGACAGACTTAGGATCAGTTTGAGGATATGAACTGAGGTTGGTGGAGTTTGCTCATGTCTCAGAGACGTGCATAGTTCAGGGCTGTGGGGAGGTTACAGGTTTGAAGCTTGTCAGCGTAAATCCAGAGATTTACACTGTATTTAAAGTGCAGTGGAGGGGTTGAGGAATGCTGTCATCTGAGGAACCTGAATATCTGACTCTTATTCACCTCAACACACACACACACACACACACACACACACACACAGTAAAATAGGTCAAGTTACATTGCAGAGGACCACTGCAAGCAATAGTCTGTCCATTTATCCACAATCTATTCCTGCTTATCCAGACAATGAATAGACTCCAGGGGCCTAGAGCCTATTTATGGAGCCAGAAGTGACCATATTTGGATCTAAAGGGGGGAGTGAGGAGGCAGGTCTGACCTTTGAACCTGAGGACACTGTTCAATGTGGATGAGACTGGAGTTCAGTCAAACCAACCACATCCCTAAATCTTCCTCGACTTGACGCCTAACATCTCCTCAATGATGAAATGATTTTCAGATGGACCACCTGTCAATCAGACTAGCCCCGCCCCTAACTCCTCCCACCAGATCACTGAGGAGAAGAACTGACTTTATAAATACATACATACATATATGCATATAGGGGCCCTGTAACCAGAATGGAGAGGGACTAGGCTGGGTCAATGCCTTGCTCAAGGGCACCTCAGCAGTGCCCCGTGGGGTGCCACCAGTCCACACTTTGTATTTTTTTCTTTTTTTGGCCAAATCCCAACCGACTGAGCCAGTGCCATCCCAAAAGGGTTCTGTCAGAAGTGGGATTCGAACCCACGCCTCCAGGGGAGACTGCGACCTGAACGCAGCGCCTTAGACCGCTCGGCCATCCTGACACATGAAATACTACTGCATTAATGTACCTGTGACCTGGATGTTGCAGCCTGTGAAGATGAGCTTTAATACCCTACCTGCTGTTCAGCTATATTAAATAAAAATATGTTGATTATTACTGAACAGCAGTAAGGTACAGGACTATAAAAGTTATTTTTTTTATTATTTTTTTGCTAAAGTGAAGAACAAAATAGCAGAAATCAGCACTATGAAATAACTGTTTCTCTACATTGATCCAAATTATTTTAATTATCTAAACTGGCCACCTTTACATTTGGTAAAAGATTTGCACAGGCTTCATTCTCTCGATCAGGCGACCTCGTGATCTCATCTCCTGGACCATTACTCCTGAAGCTGTTCCCACATATGCTGAACATTTGTTGGCAGCTTTCACCCCAGACGGTCTCCACTGGGTTTAAGTCAGGTGAGTGTGGGAGTGGGGTCGTCAGGTGCAGCAGTTGGTTCACTCTGCTTCTTGGTCCAAAAGCCTTTACAAAGTGTGGAAGTGACTGCAGGAAAATCAATGACTTGTTTCCTAAATGAAGGTTAATCTAAGATGCTGTTAATTGTTGATGGTGGAAGTGGTAACGAGTGCAATACCACCAATGGCCACTAGATGCTGACTCCAAAAATGGCTCCAGTTGACTTCATTTCATAGTCAGTATATTTTCCCCATAAGTCACTGTGATGTCAACTCTTCTTATTTAATGACCTGGTGGTCCATCTGAAAAATATTTAATTATTAAGTAGATATAAGGCTTCAAAAGAAGAAGATTTAGGGGCGTGGTTAATTTGATTGACAGGTCTGATGGCCAATGGCGTACAGGTGGTTTGGAGGCTCGTTTAGCAGTCCTTTGTTCTCAGGTTCAAGGGTCAGACCCGCCTCCTCACTCTTAATTTCACATCCAAATATGGTCATTTCTGGCTCTGACAAACTCCCAACTTCAAATTAAGAGTCCACAAACCAACAAATGATACTTCAGCGTACATCTCCTTTATATAATCTCTGACAAAGAAGCAATAAATTATATGTGGCCCGTACGGGGATCGAACCCGCGACCTTGGCGTTATTAGCACCACGCTCTAACCAACTGAGCTAACCGGCCAACACTGCCATCACATCACCGATATGAAAACGCCTAGTATCACATCCGGTGTTCACTTTTATGACCGCGTGCGTTTCCACATTGCAGCTGTCAGCAGTCACCACGATGAGTCCGCTCGCGCTCTGCACCTTCGCCTCGTGGGTTCATCAGTCACAAACACATGTGAAGGTGCACGACATACCTCCATGTGCAAATTTAGTCCTCATCAAGGCCAGCAGGGGCGCAGCGGGGTGATCGGGGTCGGTTACCTCCTCTTGACACTGCGGCACGCTGCTGTCATGAAGCCAATGCTGCTTCAACACATGCCTGGACATGGGTTAGAGTCCACACGTGTTTTTGTATACAACATAAGCACCAACAGATACAGTAACATTACTATACATAGACGACCTAAATCTGTTAAATGCTTTCTGCACATGGAGCAAGAGGAGCCGTGATTGCTTGAACATAAAAGTGCTGGGGCGAGATTTATCTTTACATATTGATGTGGCCTAAAATGACAGCAAATAGAAACAGGATGGTGATTCCCCGCAGTTTGCAGCTTTCTCCAATGTGCCAAAACAAAGCTGCCACCAAATAAACGAGCTCCTCTCAACCACAGACATGCGAGGAATGGGCCTCAAATGTACAGAGAATTCACCCTAAATCACATCAAATGCCTGACACTTTCTTTTAATGCCCAGCTACAAGGAGGATGAAAACGACTCCAAAGTGAATAAGTAGTGTATGTTTCAAATCCCGCTTCAAAACAGGAAACAGAGGGGACCAAACATGGAGGGAAAAAAAAAAAGAAAATCACCACCAGGCTTTTATTTTGTAGCACTGATGAACAGATGGCTGCCAGATACTTCCCAGTGATCCCCTGCTTCACTTCTCATGATGAATTAGAAAACATAGGTTTGAATGCTTGTTGCAGAGTTATGATTTGTTTCAATACTTTGAAAAAGTTGATGTTACACAAGCCCACAGGAAATAAAAAAATACCTTTTGAATCCTTGTAGATCACATTGTTCATTTACTTAATGTCAGCCCCCAAAAAATCATGTCTTTCATCTTCCTGCGCAGATCCATCCACCTGCCAATCAATCAGCTGTTAGCAGCATGGTTCAGATTAGCACCACAAACACTGACAGAGTAGCAGCTGTAGTAGTAATCAGTAGTTAGTGTGAACAGTATCATTAGTTACTTCTGTAACAAACTGTAATGTGTTGGTTTGGATTGGAACTTGATACAGTTTTAAAAGAACATCATTAAATGTTCATTTCACAATAAAAGACTCAAGATAATCAATCAGTGGTCCAATTAAACTGCTTCAAATGTTGTGTCCCGCCCACATATCCTGTTTTCCAGCTGATGTCAAGATACAGGAGTAAGATCATCCTGAACTGCTGCTTCAGTGTGATTTTAATTATCCTGCCATTTTGGGACATCAATGTGTATTTCCTCTAATATAAACGTACCCGGTGGTCTGATGGGACAATACGATTGCACACATACAGTCTGCCTCGTCACACACTGTGGATGCTTTCTTTCCATATAAATACATCTTTGTCTCCTGCTTTGCATAAACAAAAATAACTCAAAATGCAAAATTAGAAACACCAAAAATATTTATTCACCAGTCAAAACATAAACTTCAAAACATGAGGTCTGAGGACTGAACTCCACACGGTGACGCATGCAAGCCAAGACTCCCGTTACCTGATGATGTTTGTTCCAAGGCAAACTTTTAAGAGCTAAAACAGAACAGAGGAGCAGACTGTACACGTTGGATTTCTAGTGCGAGGGGAGGGTCGGCCAGAAAAACATAGCGACAGTGATCGGACACATTCTTCCTTTGACATCAAATTTACACATCAGGTGACGGAGCGAGAGGACGAAAAATATAATACAACATTGTAGATTTTCAGCATGTGAGTTATCGGGGGAAGGTCATGTTAGTCAGAGGATATATAAATAGGCATGTGTTGGAGAAGAGCTGCAGCATTCATGCAAGATGATGGGTGTATTTGGTACGTCTCAATCAGGCGGCTTTGCAGGAAGGGTCTTGTCCAAGCTTTTATTCTTCCTCAGTACCAGGTGGGTGAAAAAAAAGGGGGTGGCAGTGGTTGTGGTGGGTTATCAGTTCTCGAGGAAAGCCACGTAGTCAGTGAGTCTGGCCAACTGCTGCTCATTTGGAACCAACGAGACCGGGGGAGGATCTGTTGAGAGAGAGGAGAGGAGAAAAGGAGAGGAGGGAGACACGGGGGAGGAGGAGGAGGAGGAGACGTTGAGTCAGAGGGGGATTCCTCATTGCGCCAACCACTATCGATCTTCTTACATCTCCAGATTTAACTGGGGAGCTACAGTCCCACGTGTTGGGATTTAGAGACTCGGCGGGACGCGGGGTTTCAAGTTAACCTGCGCCATCTGCACATGAGCTCACAGCCTCGCCGCGACCTGTTTAACAACACTACCTGCAGGGTCTCCTCCATGTGACTGTGCTGGGAGACGATCTGCCTGAGGATCATTACAGCACTTTACACTCGTCTTAAAGAGGAACTATCATGCTCATTTACAGCTTTGTATTTACAGTCTTAAGTAGTTTTGGATAGATTGCAGTTGGAAAAAGTTCATATTTACATTATAATGGCCATTTATACTCCCTCCTTTCATCCTCTGTCCTAAACTGACAGTGTTGACGCCCCCTTCCTTATTCTGATTGGCTAACCTCAGGGAGACCGACTGTAATCAAACAAAGTAACTGTGTTGACTTGAAATTCAGACTTTTCAAACCAGTTTGTGTTTGAGTGTGAACCTGATCCACAAAGTCAAATATTACACCTATTAGCAGCTTACTGTGAAACATAACACTGGATTCAGCATTTTATTCACAAGCTGTATGTAAAATGTTTTCTATGTACGTCCATATTATTCTGTGTAGATGTGGGAAATGCTGGAACACGTCGACTGAAGTGGAAAATGTTGCTATTGGGAAATACTGATGTTAACAACAACAAGTAAAATGTTAACGACTGTACAGTATCTCTGAGCACCGGCAGTTATTTATATGCTGCAGTACATGAAATAAACAGATCTAATAATATTCAGGAGGAGAGTTAGAGACTGCATTCAGACTTGATTCTGCACAGTTACAGAAAAAGACGAAACATTTGTACATCAGACAGACGAGTGGTACTGTGTGAGAGGCATGCTTTAAACAAAAAAAAAAAAAAAAAAAAAAAAAAAAAGGCAGACACAGTGGAGATTAATGCTGAGTGAGTTAGCTGTGGACATGTGTGCAGCAGATGCTTGAGTAATGCAGACAGGTTTGATGATTACAGAGAAGAGGATGGACCGCAGCCTCCTCCTCATGCGTTTGTATAAATCAACAAATTCCTCGAACATGTCCTCAAATCACAGATCAACCCATGACCCTCTGACTTAAGGACACGGGATTACATCAGAGAGATTCTGGCAAAATGGCAGCACACAGGAGAAGACAAGTCTGGGGAATTATGAGCAAATCAAACGCTTGACAAGATCCTATTGTCATGACTCTTTCACAGAGACTGACTCGGCTCCTAAATCCCTGCTTGCAACATTTTTATGTGGGTCTAATAAAATCTAAGAGGGTGAGAAGTAGGCAGCTCGGTGCGGGGAGAAGTTTTACGGAGCGACACTGCCACCTACCTGGCTTTTTGGGCATCACCATCCTGGTCGCGGGGTCTGCCTGCCAGCCTTGGCTCACCACACCTTTGGACAAAGAAAATACTCTCATCAGTGACTGTATGAATGGTAATGTAAGAATTACCTGTGGGAGGTTATGAATGCAAAAATCCTCATGTGAATTCTTTAAATATCTGTCTTACCCTTTACGGCCTCCTCCACAGTGTAGCCCACAAAAGCAGCGAAGTCTTCAGCCGTGATGGAAGTGTACGCCTGGGCCACAAGGCTGTACGCCCTTTGCCGTGTGCTCTCTGTGAAGACACCAGTGACAGATAGGTGCACATGGGCCACATGTGAGCTAAATGTGTGCTCTGGATCTATTTACAGAACATACAGCAACTTACTGCGACCTTTCAGAAACAGGAAGAGCATGTTGTTCTGGCGTTTTTACTCAGTATTTAAGCATCGCGTCTCATGTCAACAAAGCTGCCGATTAACTGCAGCACAGGAAGCTGCACGCTGTAGAGAATTAATCAGGAGCGATGATGATTCGTGAAGCCAGAGGCCGCGCTCTGCTGCGATCAGCAGAAACCACACGTGAGCTCGTTTTGGTAAAATGTCAAGTGAACGTTTGCAGTTTTCTGTCCACATGTTCGCTCACGGGGAGTCTGAGTATTTGACAAGTCACTTCCTCTCAGTCCAAACAAGCACACGGTCACACGAAGCTAACAGGAGCCGGTCTGGGAGTCTTAAATAAATCACAGCTAGTCTCAACACAAGCTCGGTCCTTAATTGCTTTAACCATCTGGGTTTGCTTTAAATTAAATGGTGCATTGTGTTTGTTAGGGGACCTTTGATTTGCACTGGGATTAACTCATGAGCTAAACGAAATTCCTCAATCAAGGCTAAATGAACCATGCTTGAGGCAAACTGTGGATGGTGTATGCAGTGTAGTCCTCACACCACAGGCCGCTGATGTCTTTATCAGCAGGCGCTAGCGTCAGCCTCCAAACGGCCCGAGTGGTCCTGCTTATCTGGCCTGAGTCGATTACTGTAAGAGCGACGGGGGCAACACACGCCGGCCTGTATCTGGTGGTGCTCCTGCAGCTATCATGTAAATGCCTTATGGGTTACGGCCTTTCGTGTTTTATATCCTAGCAACGGGTGATGTGTACCAACAGTCAGTTAGCAGCAGTAACAATAACAAGTGGGATGAGAAAAGACAGCTGTGTAGGGGAAGGCCGGAGATTTGTCATGAGCACTTTCCTATTCTTATGTCCAAGGAGCTTCCTGTCCTCAATGTGATTGTCTGAAAAGAGGCAAAAGAAATCTACTTGGAAAACTACGTCGGTACTTTGGGTGAAGGTACTCGACTTTTATTCTGTTGTAGTTTCAATCATTCACTCATGACTGCAGAGTATTATGAGCATTTGTTGTTCAAACATTAGTGATTAACACCAATCATTTCATAAGTGTTTGAAGAAATGAGGATGAAATATTGTTGTGTTGTTTCTCCACTGATGAATGACTTCAGACGAGTGTTTTTTTAACCCCTCTAGACAGTATAAAAGTGCCATCTGTTAAAAGTGAACGGTGTATCACAGCTCATAAAAGTGCTTATTGTGTTGGAACAGCTTTCCTGCACCTGACTGGCTGCAGATCAACGCGCTCCCAAAGCAGCAAATCAGGTCATCTCAAGGGGATTTTTTGTAACTCAGGAAGACGTGTATTTTTACCGCGGCCTCTTGACCGCGAGGAGATGACTCGCGTGGCAACTGGACCAGTATTTTTCAGCGTGCCCTTCTGACACCTCAGCTTCGGGTTGGAGGTGCTGAGCAAGACGTCCATGAGTGGGAGGTTTATGGAGGAGAAACAGGACCTGGCCTGTCCTTCTCTGACGGTCTATTCCAGTGCCGCTATCATTTCTCACTCTCTCACCTCTTAAAAATAGCCCCCACTTTTCACCAGCAAAGGCAAAGCAGACAGGACATGGCAAGGGCTTTTATTTTTAAATACAGTCTATTGCCAAGTAAGAGCAGCAACAGACTGGGAAACATTTTGATGGAAGCACTCTGTGCAACCAAAATAAGACTGCGCTGTCATAGGTTTTTTTTTTTTTTCCCCTTTTATGCCCCCGATATTTAAAAATCATGTTTTAAATTAGGCCTAGCAAGAAAGCAAGTTGGTGCTCAACTTCATGCAGTTTTATTCCATGAACCAGTAAAGACAGGTAGATCAGCTGATCACCAATTCAACACAAACAAAGTGAGAAAGAAAATCTCTTAAAACAACTATTTCCATGAAGAAAATGATGTGCAATCCATCTCCAGATATTCTGTAATCACATGACCTATTTTTCCATTTAACTGGCTTAGAAGTACAAAAGTATAAAAACAATTTAAGAAATGGTATGAATACGACATTGAAATCAAATATTGCACTGAAAGTAAGGGCAAGCCATTTCAGCCCACATCCACTCTAACCTTATATTTCATTCAATATCAAATTCAGAGTCCTTCTGATAAACGCTTCCCTATTTCAAAAAAATCTTCTAAAGCAACATTCAAGTCTGTAATCACTTCAGTGTTCATTATTCCTCCTCCTCCTCTTCCTCTTCTTCTTCCTCGTCCTCTGCATCCTCAAACTCGTCGTCATCGCCTGCTCCAAAGCCCATTTTTGCGAGAATGGCTTGAACGTGATCTGTTGCTAAAGTGAAGTGGTCCATCTTCTCAAAGCCTGGGTCTGGTCTGTCTTCTCCCAGTGAGGATTTGGCTGCATCTTTGGTCTGCGTGATGAGGCCCTTTGAAGCCACCAGAAACTCGGCAGCTCCGCTCTGCTCCAATGCCCTCACCGCTGAATCGGTCAGCTCTGTACTGGCCTGCAGTCGTTCGCCGTAGCGCTGAGCCAGGGCCCGCAGAGTCGCCACCTTTTCATCTTGCACTTTTCCAATCTGCTCCAGTAGATGGGTCTTGCGATCTTCTAGGACGGCATATAAGAGATCAAAGCGTTCAGCCAGCCCCTGCTTAGCACGCTGAGCGTTCTCCTGAACAGCACGGCAGGCATCATCCATCTGGTTGAGCAGAGCCTGCAGGCGCCCGTTGCTGGCCACCAGGGTATCGATAGCATTACTCAATTCACCTTTCTGGGCCTGGTAAATACTGGGTAGAGGAGCCACCTCGCAGTCCTTATGCTGACCAAACACTTTGCACATGGAGCAGGTGGGTACCTGACAGGTCACACAATAGATGTTGATTTTCTCATCCTCATGTTCTTGGCACATCGGTTCCTTGGACTCTTTAGGCTTCAGGGAGGTTTCTGTGGTTCCAGTGTTAGTAACTTCTTGCTGCTGCTTGTAGATGTCAATGATATTTTCTACCAACAGGTTGCGCTGGAGGCCATGCACGCCGTGGCGGTCAAGCACGACCTCAAACCGGCAGGTAGGACAGCGAAAGACACCACCAGAAAAGCGGTAGGGGTTGCGCGAGTCGTAGAGGTCACTGGCACAACTACGGCACAGGTTGTGTTGGCAGGGCAGGATGACCACAGGTTTGGTGAACATGTCCAGGCAGATGGGGCAGCTCAGCTGCTTCTCAAGGCTATCCATGGGGCTGGGGGGCCGAACCATAGATCCTGTCCTCTGGACGTCCATGATGGAAAAGACTTTGTCTACACTAGACTACCAAGTTTTCCAATTTCAACAGAAGAGAACTTAAAGCTTCCCTTTCTGCTGTTTTCAAAGAGCTACTAAAATGAAGAGCAGCCTCTTCAGTGTGCGCTGCTACTCGTGAAATGCTGATATCTATTCTGGTCGACAGCTAGCAGCTCTGTCCTTTATACCAGCCCCTCACAGCTGGTGACACCCGATCCTTTCCACCAACAGAGAACACATTCCTGCCTGCTTGCTGGCCTGGGATCTTTTCACAGAAATGGCCCCCTCCAACTTGGTGCAGCATGTGTCACATGTCCCAGTGGGCACTCTGTCCCCTCTGACTGCGACAGCAATGGTGGACCGAGCAGAGACAAACAGGGTCCATGTGACTGTCTCAGAGGAGCCCCACCTGAGAAAGGGGAGCTCAGTCTGATGGGTAAACAAGTCAGTGTCAACATCCTGTGACGGACTTGTTTTTGTATTTTGTTTTGATTTGTTGTCATTTGACTGAGCTTCGTTTGACCTTGGTGATACACTCTCTACATTATTGTTTACGTTTGGATCAACTGACAATATTAACAAGTCTGCTGACACATTAACTCTTGAACAAATCACTGATTAGATAAAGTCTCTCTCTTGCTGATAAATTCTTTACAAATCTCACAATTTATTTGTTTGTGTTTGCTCAAATTCTGGTGTATTTCACTGTTGGTTAAATAACACATTTTATGTTTATGGCAAATACAATGTTGACCTGGAAGGTTGTTTCATATAATAGATTTTTACATACAGCAAAAAGTTAATTAAGCATAAACAATGGCCAAACCATGGTTTACAAAGTGCATATATAATAAATACTAATTCACTTGCTAATTTAATGTATTTAATGTCTTCTTCTTTAGCCTTATTAAAATGCTTCATTAAAGTCATTTGTCAGAGTAAAATGTAGGAATTCTGATTCAAACACACTTCACCACCAAAACACCAGCAAACTGTCAGCCCCAGTGGTTATCTAAGTGTCTCATGACATACTGTTGGTCAGCATCAATGGCAGATCAACACGAAGTACCGTAAACATGAGGGAGAAGCTATTCTTGAACTCTTGCACAAGGGATCCATCACATGATGCAAAGGCCACAACAATTGTGAGCGTGAGGGAAATAATCTCAAACAGGGTCACAATTATTCTGTCCATGCAAGATGTGAGAAACCAAGACAGCATAGAAATATTTATGCTTTCTGTTGTTTCCTCATCTCATGTAAGTGTGTGAACATGGAAACTGTAATCTGAAGCATTGTGTCGTCATCTAACTGCATTTTAATGACACTGATCAGAGACACAACTGGATGGTGAAGTGTTGAAAACAGCTGAATTTGTTCCATTACTTTTGCAAAATGTTTTTATTCCCCCACTGCTGTGTTACATCATAACCACAGCCGTGTTCAGCTGGTGCCCTCTGCTGATTGTGATGAACTCATTCAGAAGAAATGTACATGTTCAATTCAAAATCACTACAGTTCCTGCACTTTCCTCAGGGATAAATGTGTAAATCAAATATTATTCTGAAGGGTGATTAATCTGAAAAGCTTTTAAAACATGGTAAAGTGATGAGTGTTAAAGGTTAAATGGGACATGTTTTTGTGTTGTTACCTCGAAGCGCCTCCATGACCGGAAGGATATTCTCTGACCACTGGTAAGCTGCAATGGCTGTGTAGATCCCTGGAAAATCTCTCTGCCAAATGCGCTGGCCAACGGCCCAAATAGCTGTTAATTCAGGGTTTGCCTGTTTGCAATGAGAGGAAAGCATTTCAGAAACCATCAGTATGCTCCATTTGACAAGGCAGCGGTTTTGTTATACAACAGCGAAGAGCATTCACACCCAAACATTAAGCATATTAAATCAGACTAGCAGCATTTTTCAGACCGTCCACTACAAAAACACAAAATGAGTTGAGTTTATGGAAGATGAGGCTTTTTCTTACTTAATCTGAGCATCTGCCAAAGGATCATGACCTGACGGACAATACAATGATTCCTGTTCTTTCCAATTTGTTGCCTAAGGGGATGAAAACTGTTGTCCTGTGGGACATAAATCTTTCCCTGCATTTAAGCAACTGGACAAGTCAAGATGCCAACTGCAAATGTTACCAGGTGTCAACAATAAAAATACTTTTAACATTAAATGTGTTGTCTTCATTATAGTATTTAGCTGATTATTAAAGTTTCTTCTGTATTAACTATCGTGAAGTCATAGACGTGTAAAAGGTTTTACACATCATTAGGTCTTGATGTGAACAGCATTTGATGTTACGAATAACTAAATATAAAAACATCTGTGTGAAGAAGCAAAAGGCGGCACAGTGCTACTGTGGTACTGAAAATGTAGCCAGAAAGTAGCTTTCACATACTTACCGATTTTATTGCTTGGGGAATTCTCTTCCATAGATACCTGGCATTGTTCCTGTTGGACCAACATAAACACAATTCAATACACTGAATAAAGTTGCAAGTGCAGGCTTAAACTGTGATATACAGTGCCAGTCAAAATCATGGTTACACCCATACACTGTATGTAGATTTCTGGCTCCAAACAACCAACAAGGCCACCTTCAGATGCCGATCTCCTAGCTTCATAACAGGAGTTCACAAACCAACAGGTGCTGTCACACTTAATTTGTCCATTTCTATACACAGTGTATGATTACACTCTATAAAAATACACTTTTTAGTGAAAACATGTATCAGAAAATATGTTAAAATCCAACTGAACAAAACAACTACAACAACACCAAGGTATTTGAAACAGATGTTCTCTGAACCAGCAAAATATCCCTAGAACATAACCTTGATGTGTTGTGAAACGTACATAATCAGAATTAAACATATAACAAGTTGAGTAGATCCATCTGTCTGTATGTGGTCTTTGCTATTTCTGGAAAACCATTGTTTTCACAGGGTGTGCCCAAACTTTTGACTGGTAGTGTATAAGTTCAAACTTATACTTGAGTTATTAGTTAACCTGGAAAAGAATACACTTTGTACAGTTTGCTTGTAATTAGTTAATGTCCCCAACCATAACAAATGAAAACATAGAGCCAGTCCTGAAGACAGCTACTGCAGACAGACAGACACACAGCTGACTCACATGTCATTATTGAGTAAATAGAGCGCCAGCAGCTGAGCGTATACTTGAGGTGTCGCGATGCCCCCTGGAGCCTGTTAAAAACAAATGCATGTGTAATGTTATAGGGTGGACCTCAAATAAATGAAAAAACAAACTTCTCTAAATAAATCTACCTTGTATAATTTAAGAAATGACAGGTTTCTTGAGGTTAGTTACATACTTCTAGCTGCAGACTCACCAGCACCAGCAGCCCGGTATGTTATCATCATTAGCATATGCATGACAATATCATTATTATTATTATTATTATGTTTGACAAACTAAACTGTGAGTCATACATGCACAGTTAACAAGTGAATGGCATAAGAGCCTAAACTAGATAACACGCCATGTTTACCAACATAGCGCAGAGCTTTAACTGGCTAACTAGCTACCTGCTGTCTGCTAATGACAGAGCAGACAGTCACACTGAGTTCTCTGCCTCCGTGGACATTTACAGCATTGTTAAGATGGAATTGGTTGATTTCAAAGATAACCCTCCCGGTGAGTTAATTTCACAGTGCTTGAAAGTTAAAGGAGCCTCAAACCGGCTAACTCAGTAGCTATGGAGCTAGCAGAAAGTAGTCATTAACTAACCGGATGTTAGTAATGTTACCACTACTGCCTTCAGACAGACGAAGAATCAAAAACATCAAAGAGTTACAAAATTCTCAATTCGGTACCTACCTCGAGTTCCTGAGCTTCACACTGCTCTAATAATTTATCAAAATTTTCCTCCATAATCACAGCAGTAGGCATGGTGATGCCTGGCTGTACGCAGCAGACTTCTTCTTCTTCCTCGATGTCTCTCGGGTATCAGCCGCAGAACAGAGATGGTGCTGCCCCCAGCTGGACGTAACCCAAACTACAGGGCAGTGCAGCAGAGAAACACCTCAACAACAGTGAAATGAAATACATAAAACACACGTTGATAATTATCAAAACAACAACACCAAAAAAAACAAGAATCATACAGGAAAAAACATTATAGGGAATCTAAAAAGAAGAGATAGATTAATAATAATAGAATCAGAATAGGTTGTCAAAAGAGAAGAGAATACTTTGTTTGCTACTCATCCAGTCAGCTTTATTAAACTGTACTGGAAAAATAACACATTAACTTGGGAAATACACACACTAAAACAAAAACTACACAAAAATATAAGGGACAAAAAAATGAACAAAAGAAAAATAGAAAAATAAAAAACACACACTTTCCAAAATACATCACAGTATAAAACAAGAAAATCTATAAATATGCTCGGGTGCAACTCTGGGGAAAACTATTTACATCTGGGAAATATTGCACTGTCTGTTAAGTCTAAAATTGAGTTGGCATTTAATTACAGTCAATGTAATGTGTGTATATTTTCTAAATGCATTTTTAAAGTGATGCCAAATGTATTTACTAAACTCTCTAATATAAAGAGATCAAATAAGTGTCAAGCATACCTGTGTACAAGTTAGTATAGGGGCAGAAAAGGAGAGCAAAACAACATGTATCTCCTTAAAATTCTACATCTTCATCCCATCAATAATGAATCATATGTGTTCTACAGATCCCATGACGATACTAACTGACTGATTTGACAACAAGTCAAAAATGATAAAAGATTGGGAAGAAAACTCATTAAACTATAAACTTCCAGGCAGCTAATGCTTTTAGTTATTGCTCAAATTATGGTCAATCCAGGAAAGGATTTAAAAAGCATTTTCTAACCAACATGTGCTGAAGTTCAATCACTTGTCATATTGTGGTCCAGTCTCATTTAGAGCAACAATATATTCTTTATCATTTGTACCAGGGAAACAATTGAAGTATTCAGTCTGGTTTTAATGAACTCCATGGTGCTGTGAGAGACGCTTTCTCCCTAAATTCACTAATGATCCTTTACTTCCTGCCAATGCTGGGGATTTCTGTATTTTAATTCTTTTTGATCTTCCCATTTCCTTTGATGCTGTTGACTACATACCTTTTTTCTCCTCCGCCTCTTTAAAAAAAAAGCAAAAAAAAAAAAAAAGCTTGGCACCAGAGGCAGAGAGCTAATGTGTTTTCACTATTTTGACAGATTTTTTTTTTTAAAGATATGGAAAATACATCTGCATTCTCCAAGCTTTACTTTCTCATCTGAATTAAGGGTGATATTTCACAATTTAACGACAGTAACTGTGTGTGTGTGTGTGTGTGTGTGTGTGTGTGTCGGGGTAAAAATTAACTGTTTGCTACAGCTTTACTTCAAACATCTCTCCCAAATAATGTTATACTTTCAATTTGAAACTGGGGAATGCGTTATTTTAATTTATATTGTTTTTATGTTGCTGAGATTGAAAAACTTTTCCAATTTATTTTTCTGCTGGTGGTGATAACAACCTCTAAAATATTTGTTTTTATCTTTGGCTTAGTAAAACACAGTAATCCATTTCTTAGCTTCAAAGACTAGCTTCAATGTCTAAGAGCAATAATAGAAATCTCTGAGAGTCGGCTGGTTGATGCCATATCTCTGAGATACTATGAATGAAGACTCACTGACAACATATATTGTGTAAATTCTGAACTACACCAATTCATGACGCTCACATCTGTCAACATGACTTTGAAGCTGCTCTTAAAACAAATAAGTCTTAACTAAAGATATGTATTTTCTACATTGTATTTTAGGGGTATTTTGTGGTTGTATCAAATATAACTGAGTTTATTGTAAAGTTACGGTTAAGGATGGTAGGACATGTGAAAGAACTTGATCTTTGGAGTGAAGTCATGTTGAATAATTCTGATGTCCTGATTCATGCATGCTAGCATTTGATTGGCTGAAAGCGAGCGGGCTGTTTACATCATCGGCAAATGTGACTGTCAGAGTGAAGGAGGTGAGAGCTGATCAGTGTGCTGGGAGTAGACGGCGATCAGGTCTGGCAGTTCACGCCTCAGTCTAAATTTACTCTTCAGATGACGTACACCCTTTATTCTCCTGCTGAACTGCACAGCACAACAGGTTTTGTACTGTAGGTATCATGTTACCGCCAAAAATAAGAAGGGAGGTTTTCACCACCCAGAGTGTCAGTAATAGATCATGAACTAATCCTCCAGTGGCCACGTTTAAATCTGTGAGCTGCTTAATGTCACCAGACTTACTGTGGAAAATAATGTCACCTGATGTCAGGGCGGCAGTGACTCAGCAGGTCTTAGATCTGGATGGGAACCAGAGGGTCTTCAAAGGGTCTGTGGTTCAGGTCCCAGCCTGGACCAAAGCATGGAGTGTAGACTGGTGGCTGGAGTGGTGCCAGTCCACCTCCAGGACAGTGCCAAGGTGTCCTTGAGCAAGGCACTGACCCCCAACTGCTCACTGTTTCCTCAACAGTGATGGTTCCCTCACTCTGTAACCTCTCCACATGTTACAGGGCCCCTGTTAGTGCAAGTATGTATGTATGGGTGTGTTAGGGGGCGCTGTACATCAGAGTGTAAACCAGGGGTCCCCAATCCTGGTCCTCGAGGGCCACTATCCTTCATGTCTTAGATGTTTCCCTCTTCCAACACCTGACTCAAATTACCTGCTCAACATTAAGCTCTGCAGAAGCCTGATAATGATCCTGATCATTTGAATCAGGTGTTGGAAGAGGGGAACATCTAAAACATGCAGGATAGGGGCCCTCAAGGACCAGGATTGGGGACCCCTGGTGTAAACTGCATTTTGTTCTGTGCAGTGTATCATGCAAATCAGGGCTCTGCAACCCTGGTCCTTGAGGGCCCCTATCCTGCATGTTTTGGATGTGTCCTTCTTCTAACACCTGATTGTAATAACCATTAGTAGACTTCTGCAGAGCTTGATGATGAGCTGGTCATGAGCTGGTAGGGGCCCTCAAGGACCAGGGTTGGAGAGCCTTGGTGTGGCAACGACAGATAAGGACTCTTCTTCTGGCAGCTAGGTTGCTAACTGGAGTAAACCATAGACTGTATAAAGAAATAGATGAAGGTTTCAAAGAGAAGCTAACACCAACAAAGTGCAATACTACAGACGGCCACTAGATGCTGGCTCCAAAAAACTTCACTTAGCTTCAATTCAAAAATGGTCATTTTCAATCATAAAACACTCAGTCAATATATTTGTTCCACAGTCATTCTGAAGTCAACACTTTAAAAAGATAAGCTTTAAGGGGGTTGTTAGTTTGATTGACAGCTCTGGTCTCCAATGATTTTGATGGTTTGGATTCACTGGTGAACTTCAGTCTTGTACACATTGGACAGTGTCCTCAAGTTCAAAGGTCAGACCTGCTTCTTACTGCTCCATTAACAATCGTAATTCGGTCACTTCTGACTCCAAATAAACAACATGGCCACGTTCAAATACTAAACTCCTGGTTTCAATACATCTACAAACCAACAGGTGATGTCACATTGGCTTCATCCATTCTGTAAATAGTCTATGGAGTAAATATAAATTGGGTGGATTTATCAAATTGTGAGCTGTGAAATTTGAATTATTTGAATTATGAGAGTTCAACAACACAATATTATTTATTATCTATATTTTATCAATGCTCTACTGTGCACATATTAAAGATATTTGTGAATCGTCTTTTTTTAGTTGCAACTGAAAGGTCTGCAGAACTACTTCCTGTCATCATTATTTGTGCCTTCAGCCTATCATAATAAATTCCACTGATTTAAAACAGTCGTACTGTAAGTGCATGAATCTGCAGTGACCTAAGCCGCCACTTGCAAGCAGCATTGCTCATCTTTGCAGGTTCACCAGGAGATCTTCCTTGATCGATTGTTGGCTCAGCATACAAATAACTAAGAGGTCAAGGGTCAAAGCATATTTCAGATCTGCTGCTATGTAATGAACTACGCACATTTTCTGCTGTCTGTTTCAAGCCTGAAGCAGTTTTTGTTTGGCTTGCAGTGCTGTCTATTGCTATTTACTCTTACCTTGTCTTACATGTTTCCCCTTTTCTTTACCTATTTTGTCTTTATTTTGATGAGGTGTGCAAGTAAACAGGTTCAAAACGCACAACATCAGGCAGGTCCCAGCAAAAAATTGCAAGCTTTAATTTTGAAATCTAGTATTTTACACACAGACAGGCAGGTGGATGAAAGTAGCAGCAGGATGAAACAGGAAAACAACAACAAAAACACAAAGCTGAAGTAAAAAAGGGACCGAGCTGAACGCACAATCAAACAACTAATGAGACACAGGTGAAACTAACGAGGGGAGGAGCAAACAATCCAGAGGAGCAAAGAAGAACAAAGGCCAGAAGTAAAAGTCAGGAAATAAAAAATGGACGAAGCAAACATCCACCTGCTGTTTTGTGGACATTTTGAAGCCAGAAATTTGGTATTTCATTGTCCTCATGTTTGTCTTTTTGAGCCAGAAGTGACCATATTTGGATATGAAGGGAGGAGTCAGGAGGCGGGTCTCATCATTGAACCTGAAGACACTGTCCAATGAGGAGGAGACTGGAGTTCAGGGCCGGGTTGTTGGAGACAGAGCCCGTTTCTCAATACGCGTACCTGTCCATACTTGCATTCTTGTGTACTCAGTCGGAGACCAAATACTGTCCCAATTCAAAGTACACAACGCCTTCTCCTTCATTATCAAGCCTGAATCAGACCAGACCCGTGTGGACTTGAAGAATCCAAATACCCCTGAATGCATTTCGCAACAAATTTGGTGACAATGGCGGAAGAGAGATCACAGTAATAAACTGGAAATATTAGCATCATTGTTTAACAGACTGTAGCTTTAAGAGTTTTTTTAGGCGAGAATTAAGTTGTGTAAAATTTTGACATGGTTCTCTGCAGCGGTTCATCAGAGATACAAGTTTTGTGTAAGTCTAACAGTGTCTGTGTAAATTTACATTTGTGTCTGAGCAGATCTGCTTGGCTGAGCACAAAATGCATGCTTAAAGCTATTTAAGTTGACGTTAATGTTAACATGGGTACAGATTACCTCCGCACGGCCGAGCGGAGATGTGACATCATCAAGTACACTGGCTTTTCAATTGCACTTTAGCCTCGATGTGTTCTTGTATTCTTGCAAGTACGTACTTCGGAGTCCGACTTGCAAGTACATTCTTGCCAAGTATGCGACTTGCGTACTTTGTATTGAGAAATGACCACTGTCCTGCATTTGAGACTGGAGTTCAATAATGACTGAACTTCTGGGCCATCTGTAAATCATTGGAAACCAGACCTGTCAGATCAAATCAATCAAACTAACCACACCTTTAAATAATGACAGCATGACTCGCACTTCAGCATTGGCTTCACTTTGAGGAACTTAGGTCCATGATGGCACATTTTTTTGTGTTGTATTTTAAATTTCAGTCTTCTAAATCCTTTTCATATGCATCTCTTTTATTCCTTCAGAGTTTGTCTGCTGTGGTATTTCCTTCTCTTGCCTCACACTGTTATGGTCTTTTTCTAGTGTAAACACTCATCTTTATCTTTCTCTTTATTAGCATTTCAAACTTCTTCATTTCTTTATCTAAGACCTTTTTCTACATTTTTCTCCAAATGTCTCCTGTAGATGAAACAGACCCTTCGACTCCCTGTCGAACTGAAGCAGCCCCCTATGACAAACCTAGAAGGCTGTTATCCAAGATGCTACCTTGGTGCTCTTGTCACATCCTCAATAATTCAAGCATCTGGAGACTGGGATCCCTGTTATGATATAGGCTAATGGAGAGGATCAGAGGAATGCAAAGCAGTGCTGTTAATAGTTTAAAAATGCTGAAAGAGAATCCCTTAAATACATGAATGAATCACATTTCACCCCCAGAAGAACGTCAGAGCATGCATCGTCTCTGAGGTGTGGATTGATGATGCAATAAATAAATAAATAAGAAATAAAAACAGTATTTCTGAAGCGCTTTGCTTCTCTTTCATAAATGTATCTCAGTGTTTACCTTCAGCATCAGCGGGGTTAACGAGGTCTCATGATATTCTTAATTGTTCACATAAAATACTCAGAAAGACATAAAACAGTCTTTGTGGGAATGGTTCATTTCACCTGTGTGTGTTTCAAATAGGAAAAGAATTAGAGAAAAGCTCATTTTGTCTCACACCAGTTAATCTGAAACAACCAACTAAATGTTGGACTGAAGCAGCAACACTTTCTGAGGAAATGCTGCTTCATAATTAGCCTCACATGGAAGTAACTCTGTGATTTCTATGGGAAAAGACGCCGTGTTCCCGGTGTGATACTGAAGGCTTTTATTTCCACCTCTGAAAGCTGCTGTGCTTTCTCTCTCTGCAGCTTTGATCCTTGAATTTGAAAATAGAGTTTAATGACACCGAATGCACCAGTGAGTCTTGGGAAGAGAGGATGTGGTGCAAGGTAATCCTGGCCTGTTTTACCTTCCCTGTACAGGTACATAAAATAAAAAGAGGTGATGCATTTTTCAAAAGACCTTTCACAAGAAACACAATCACAGGCTTGGACACGTGTCAGTGTACAACAAACACAATGGTCCTAAATCCATGAAGACAGGATGGTCAGTCCCTCCTGGTTTGAAGTTGGAAAATCTGGACAGAGCAGATACAGTGTTCACGTTCGCTCTACCTACCACCTACTATCACCCACCTTTCAATTATAACACTATTTACATTTGTCTTTTATAAAATAACGTCATATTCTATTCTATTTATATTTTAGCACTACAAAGACAGAGAGTTGCTGAACACTGTTTCTATTCTATTCTGTTCTGTTCTGTTCTGTTCTATTCTATTCTATTCTATTCTGTATTACCACAGGGTGCACGTCTAGGTCCATTGTAGTTTACCATTTATTAATCCTCTCCCACAAAACTGCTCTGATTGCAATATTCAGTTATATGCAGATGATATCATGATTTATTCCTCCAAACTGAAGTGGTCCAATCTTAACTTTCTATTAAGCTCAATTTATACTATTAAGAAAATAAATATTACATTGTTTTATGAACTGTTTCACCCTACAGGTGAGAAAACAAATATTTTTCAGTTAATATTACTGATACTAGGTTATCTAGACATTATGTAAACCACTGAAATTCTCTCGTTATCACGGGAAAATTGAGAAAATAAAAATATAGTTAACCACATCCTTTTAGGGCTTCTGTAACTTTGAGACAGTGCAGATAAACACTAAAAAATGTGTTGTTTTTACCCACTGAAGGGTAGGTAGGGAGGTAGGTTGGTTGGTTGGCAAGTAGCAGCGTTTGTAGGTAGGTTACTGTCACAGGTAGGTGAGTGGCTGGGGGGTTTGGTAGGAAATAAAATCGGAAAAAAGAAAATATAATCTTAGAGTATCAGAGCAAAAGAATACACACACACCAAAGGATGGGACAAGTCTGCACGTGTCTTTGGATTACCGTAAATACATCATGGTTTGCACAATCGGAAAAATGCCAACGGTTCCCGAGACCTGAGGTTTTGCACTTTACAGTGAATTTGGTGTCATTACGGTAATTTCTCTAGCGCCAGAAAAGTGGGTAATTTACCAAATACTATGTGTTGCAAGAGTGTAAAAACAGTAATGATGAAGCAAGAACAGCAGAAAAATACAAAAACAGATTTTTATTATGTAGTTTTAGTGAAACAAAAACTCTGAAATTGCACATGAATGTTAAATTTTGCATGTTAAATTTTAATTTGAAATTAAAATAAGCATAAAAAGTCTAGGTGGGAATTTGCAGGCTCAGGTGTTATGGTTAAATGGTTAAAGCAGATTACGAAGAGACTAAAGTATTAAATAATTAAATATATCTACAGGATACATACTTCAGTATATGTACATAAAACAAGTGTTTAAAACACAAAAACGATCAAAGTCATGTCACTAATTTCCCCACACTGTTACTTCAAACATAACCCTCTTCTTCCCTCCTCTTCTTCTTCCTCTTTCTGGCCCTAAAGCAGACCTCAGTGTTTCCAGCTAACCCACCAACCTTCAATTTACCAACCTACTGTCTCTATAACACCTTTATTTTTATCTCCCGAGTGCAGTTTGGCCTTTACCTCCATCGACTGCGCAGCCAAATACCTGGGGACCTTTAGGTTTGGAAGCTTTGTTAACAGATATTATTGAATCATCAATATTCAATGGAGTTGGGTCTACTGGTGCTCCCGCTGCAGCTCTATTACTGCTACATCTGTATAAATCTTTCACTGGGACTGTTGCTGCCAGCAGATGAGAAACCTGCACAAAGAGCCATTTGTTTGTATAAAATCAGGTCAAGCTGTTGTTGTCACTTTGCATCGAGGTCAGCTCAGGCGGAGCTGGAGTAAACCATCCATCTATCTTACTCTGTGGGGGTAGATGGTTCAGAGTCTCTGTTTACTGGTTACATGTTTACTCAGACTCGTCCTGTTGGGTTTTCAGACTGAAAGATCAAACTTAGGACATGAATTTTAGATATGAGCAAAATGTTTTGTTCTTCTTGATGTCCTGTGTTTTACTGCTTTGATTACCAACACGACTTCATTCAGTGTTTGCAGAGATTTCAGTGTCTGAGGTCAAGTTACAGCCTTAAATCTTTCTTTCACTTTTAAGCTTATTTTGGTTCTGTGAAGTGCAAAGGGGGTTTTATTAAACAGTTTTGTTTTGAATTAATCAAAGATATGAATATTCCTCTTTCATTTCTTCACCTACTTTTATCCAGTGTTAGATCGCCTCAGGTCGTCAGGATAATGAATGTTTCCATAGCTCAGGGGAAAGGAGGAAACTTACTGAGGGATTTTTGGAGGTTTGGGATGCACCATTATTTTATTTTATTTTATTTTTTTACACGTTATACTATTTATCCAAGTCTGGGCTGAGATTGCTGCTTTTCCACATATTGCCCACGTCTTGTGATGTATTCATAGCCTGTATATCAAGGCCAACTCCAGTCCTCGAGGGCCCCTATCCTGCATGTTTCCTTCTTCCAACACCTGATTCAATGATCAGCTCATCATCAAGCTCTGCAGAAGCCTGATAACGATCCTGATCATTTGAATCAGGTGTTGGAAGAGGGAAACATCTAAAACATGCAGGATAGTGGCCCTCAAGGACCAGGGTTGGAGAGCCCTGCTGTATATCGAAATGGATGAAACAACAAAAATGAGCCCGATGCAAAAGTTCAAAAAGTGATGGCTCTGACAGATGTTGACTCCAAAAAACTCTGGCTCCAATTTATATCAATCCTGAAATATTCAGTCAATACATTTTTCCCATGAGACTTTCTGATTCCTTCTTCTCAGTGATCTGTGTGGTCCATCTGAAAATTATTTCTCCATTAGGCAGATATAAGGCTTTAAAAAGTATGAGATTTAGGGGTGTGGTCAGTTTGATTGACAGGTCTCCAATAAGACCAGGTCTGACCTCCAGTCTCATAAACATCAGGCAGCATCCTCAGGTTCAAAGGTCAGACCCTCCTCCTCCTCCTCCTCACTCCTCCCTTCAAATCCAAAATGTATCACTTCTAGCTCCAACAAAAACAACATGGTGAAATGAGTCCTTAAACCAACGGGCGATGTCATGCTAGCTTTGTCTACTCCATATACTGTACAGGCTGTGGGTGAAACAGACTTTCAACAGTTTGGAGTTGGAGGAAAGTTTATTTCTTACTCCTCAATAGCTGTAGCAAGTTTCTCTGGGCTTGTCATAAATTAGATCCAACAAGAAGCTCAGTTCAGCGCAACCACATATCATTTTTCATCTTGGCACGATTTCAAACTCCTTTGATCCTCCAGTTTGTTATGTTCTCCGGCACCGTTCATCACCATTCAACTTCTTTTCTATGGGCTCAAATTCACAGATGGAGGGCGGGCGCATGTCAAGATTTTCCTGATATTCCCATCAGGGATGGAAACATGCAATATTTATGATTTTACTGTGTGTGTGTTGAGAATCATTGGTGTCACACCAACAAAATGAAACATGTCTGATGTGTGTGTAATTGCCTCTTGAATTGCTCATGTTCTTTGCTTTTAGACACATCGACACATGGAAGCAAAACATCTGAATAATTCATGGTATGTACTTCTCTCTGTACAGTTCACAGTGATGGTACCTCAGTGTGGGGACAGTGTTCATGTTGTCACAGGTCATTCTCCTGCAAAACAATTATTCAAGCTCTGAGACAGTGTAAGGTTTGGTGTTGTTAATGGGAAACTCAGATAACCTCCAATTCTCAGAAGAATAGATCATCATACATGAAGAGATGAAGGACATCCAGACAGAATAATAACCTCAAACTGAGATGTCTGTCAGTGTTGAACTGTCGATACCACTGTAAACCTGTGTGGTCTCTTTTTCACCTCTTCATCGAGTGTTAATAAATATTTTTGCATAAAATGTTCACAGCCACCAGATGACTTCTTCCAGCTCAAAAGTTCAACAGAAGATTTAACAGAATTTTTATCACACTCAGACTTCAAGTTAAATTTTGTGTAGCTATTAGATCCTGTATCAAGAGGTTTTGTGTCTTGATTTTATATCCGTACATTTATTTGCTTCTTTTTTTGCTCTACTGTAGCAAACACAGACTTTCAAAGAAAGAAAGCTAAAATTGGAGATGGGATATGCATCATTAACTAACTGCAAGAATTAACAATAGATTCAGTCATATCTAAACACTTTGTAAAGGCTTTTTTCCCTGTTTGAATCACTGAGTCCTAGTCTTAAAAAAATCAATAAGAAATGTTTCCAAAAGCTGTTGTCTGGTGTAGTTCTAAGGCATTGAATTGAGTTAATCACTATCATTTTCATTGCAGTCAGTGCAAAATGAAAATGGTGTACCACAAGGTGCACGTCTAGGTCCTTTGTCGTTTTCTATTTGTTCATCCTCTCCCACAAAGCTGCTCTGATATTCAGTTATATGCTGATGATGTAATGATTTATTCCTCCAAACTGAATATCTCCAATCTTCACTTTCTATTCAGGTCAATTTTGACTCTAGTATTAAAACAATAAATTGCAACTTGACAATATTGTATTGTTCTATTAACTGTTTCACTCTACAGGTTAGTAAAATATATATTCACAGTTGATATTACTGATACTAGATTGTGTAGATATCATCAATCAGAAAACATCAGAAACAAATCTTTGCCCTCTCTGTAAAGTTTATATTAATTTCTTTAGGTTTGTATTTGTTACCCCTGAAAGAACATCACCACTTTTGATATGATAAGTTGCTGTACTGGTTAACACCTAAATCCAGAAGAGATTTTTCACTGATTGCAATTAACTTTAAAATATATTTTCTTTAACGAGGGCTCTTACTTGAGACATCTTAATATCATTTTGTTATTGAATCACCTCATATCAACTGATCTTCAGATTTTCTTTACCATTTCTAGAGTTTGTGAAATTGGGCGATATCCCTTTAAATTTAAACTTCCAGTTTTTACTTTAAGGTATCTCTTTTTGCAAACATGTTATTGCTTTTAATGTAGTCAAGATCTGGAGATAATTTAAGTCTGAGGTGCAGGTGAATGATAATGTATGTATATAGCTTTATATGTGTATGTTTATTCATGTACTATATATATATTTTGGCTTTGTAGGGGAACCAGTCTGTGTAGGAGTGGCTAGGCTTGATTGGCTTTTGGTATGTTTGTGTTGTTATTCCACATGTATTGTATTTTCTGTAGAGTTGTGTTAGGATTTTTTTATTTAAACGAGGTGGTTGATCTCATTGGTGTTACCTTTGTAATGTGTTACTCAGACAGGAGGTTAATGTGGTGCATCAAGAGAGAGGTTTGGGTTTGTCCTCAGTGTTAATAAGTCACTTTGTGTGGCGGCGGCTCAGCAGGTGAAGCAGGTCAGGCATCAACTGCAGGGTTGGCGGTTTGATCCACAACTCCTCCTGTCCATGTGTCAAAGTGCCCTTTGGCAAGATGAAACCCAAACTGCTCCTGATGATCCGGCCAGCATCCTGCAGGGCAGCTCACGAGCATCAGTGTGTGAATGTGTGTTGTTACCATTTGTTGACTACTGTTTCTGTGATGTACTAATACACACACTGGAACTGAAGTGAATATTTACAGTAGCAGAGTCAGGATACTGTAAACCAGTATTTACACTACATGAGGAAACCCGGTGCAACAATGTGTCTCCTGATGTGTTTTTAATAGCTTTTGGACAACAATGGGGCACAGAGGAATATCACACTTTGATTGGCACACAATACTTGCTTAAGTAAGATTATTTCATTGTTGGTTTTGGTCTTTTCATGGGATTTGTTGACAGTAAGAGAAACATAGTCCTAAAGGCTCGATGTGTTGCAAAGCAGAACACAGGAGAGGGGGGCATCCTGTGTACAGCAGCAGAGGTAAGAATGATGAAACTGAAGCCCATCTTACACAACATCTCCTGCCTCCCCCCCCCGCTCTCTCTGTGGGGAAGTGATGCATCGGCAAAAGCCTGCAGCTTTGCACCTTGCTGTGCTTCATCTTCCACCAACACTGTCCCAGCATCAGCATCAGCCTCCACCGGTGAGATGACACTGAGGAAAGACACCTGCAGACTGTACTGCTTTATTCTACTGCTTCATATCTTTACCCAATCAACACAACAGAATCACACGGATACAAATCTATGACACTTCTTTACAAATGTGACTGTTGAATGGTAAAACAATTATGTGTAATTTTTCACAGTGGACTCTGCTGTTTAACACTTTGTTTCCATGAGTGGTCATCATCTGCAAACTGGTTGCTGGCTGATGAAGATTGACTCTGTTCACATTATTATTTTTATTATTACAGGGTAAATGGACTGCACTTATATAGCATCTTTTTACCTTAGGTCTACAAAGGTCTTTACAGGTTTTTATTGACTTGCAATTTACCCATTCATACACACACCAATGGAGATGCGACCCACTCTAAAACAATGTGTATCTGAGCATCTTTAAACACATGGTAAACATCTGTGTTTTGACCTTTTTGTTGTGTACCCTGTTTGTAGAATGGTAAATAGTAAGTGGAGTACATTTATATAGCGCTTTCTTGAGCTTAGCTAGGCCCCAAAGCAACTCATGCCAATGGCTACTGAGCTGCCATGCAAGGTGCTAGCAACCATTGGGAGCAACTTAGGGTTCAGTGTCTTGCCCAAGGACACTTCGACACTTGGATAGGAGGGATCAAACCCACAACCTTGCGATTCATAGGCAACCCACGACCCACTCCACCACAGCCGCCCATAAGAAGAGACACAATGTTACAGTGTCTCCTGAGAAGGTAACACACTGCAGTATGTTATGGAGCTTGGTCATGGCCACTGATCACACAAAATGCTACACACAAGATACACACAAAATTTCTTTTTATTTTAATTTTCAACATTGTACATTACAGCACTTTACGTTCAAACATTTTCCATCCATCAACTTTGTGCCTGCTGCATGTAGACACACACATACACATTGAAAAACAAACAAAACAACATTAACAAAAAATAAATAAAAATTAACATATATCGCTCCTCCTGTTTCAGTTAATGGCAATCTTAGTAAAAAATGGAAACAAATATTCAAACCCTAATATTTTAGATATTCATAAAAATAACACAAATTTTTTCCAAACTGGAAAACCACTTGGCCCACTTCAATCATCAGATCAGACCAGGTCACACACAAAAAGTTTGCAGCACAACCGCTGGACATACAGATATAGAGTCCAGTAAATAAAAGGCTCTCAGTAGCTCCAGCATGACCAGCAGTGAGGAACCTTTAAAGACCTGCACTGCCACCACACAGCTTCCTACTCAGTGTAATTTAAAAAGTAGCAAATCACCATTCGAAAGTGGCAGTGATTTTCAAAAGAAAAGCTCATTTTAATAAAACATAAAGGGAAGAAATAACCGTGAACTAGTTCATTTAAATTTGTGTGAGCTGAACTTTGAGGTAGTCTCTGTGAAGTGAGAACAACACTGCTTCACACAAGGACAGAAAACTTTAAAGTGTGATTCCTTAATAATGGGGTTTGAAGTGTCCTATTTATGCCTTCTTGCAAGTCTAGCAAACTTTATTTTTTATTGAGTTACAAAGTAATTAGTGTGGTGCAGAAATGAGAAAGTTGCACGGCTGTTGCAGTAAACAGAGAAATAAATTAGATGTTAACTGTGTGTTTACCAGCATCACACAAAAAGACGTTTAAATACTAATGAAATGCTTTACAGTGTGAACAGTCATGTGTCAGCGCGTATTGTCTCACTGTCAGTTCATTCCCCTGACACACACACACACACACACACACACAGCTGAGGGAGTGTTTGTGTGCATGTGTGTGTCTCATCTGTTTAATTTTCAGGTCACTAACACATTTTATCAGGAAACGCATGACCAACCTTCTGTGAGATCAAAAGTGTGTGTGTGTGTGTGTGTGTGTGTGTGTGTGTGTGTTCATTTTTTGGAAAAATTGTGTCTAAAAATATTCATCATGGTCAGAGCCTCCTAAAACTGCCTGTGGGTCTGTGCTAACAAAGCTTTCTAAAAATAGTCGCCACTTCTCCAGAACCAGAACAGATTCATGTTTCTCAGTCGGTTTAATGAGTCACTGTTTAGAAAAGTTTGGGCACTACACAGATCTTCTAGTGTTTGTTAAAAAAGAAAAAAAAAAGGTTTAATTAAAATTGTGTCACACTCCAAACTATTTCATCTTGATGATGACAACTGTGATGTTTTGAAACCTCAGATATTGTTTTCATTTCAAAACCAATTAAAACTTAAATTATGTTTTAAAAGGAGCCGCGACGGTTTGATTTCAATTTTTTTTTTCATGTCTGGAGTTTTTGTTGTACGTTAGGTAAAATCTGCACACAGTACTTTCCTCTGTTTAGGGCCTCATATTAACATTTTAATGCATTTGCCAGCAAAAAAGAGATGTTTGATAACTCCACAGATACTAATAATAAAGATGTCTGTGGTCTGAGCCACTAGATAAGGGGAAAGCTTCAAAACAACATCCAAACTCCTGTATTTTCTCAAATAAAAACCTGTATTCAGTCAATGGTTGGGCCCCAAATACAAGCTGGGGAAACCAGATGGAAGTAACTTAAACTGTGTTGTCCAGTTAAATGCTAGTAGTGGACTTTTATTTTGAAATGTTTAAAAGAAGTGTCAATCATCAAAACAAGGTACGGTATTGAACACAATGATTTTCATGTTGGGAAATAAAATGCATATAAAAGATGAGTGAATGTTTCAAAATTTGTGACAAAATAACTACTTACATAATTTTCTTTCTGATCCACATTCTGGCTTCAACCTGCTTGTTGACAACAGTGAATAAAACTAAATGTAGGTAAAATAAGATAACACTGTAACAGCTTCATAGTGTTTGCACTGATGCAGCCACAAAGATGCAGGAAAGAGAAGAAGAGCCCAAGCTTTTTAACAAATTGCAGCCATCTTTCTTCAGCAAGCTGGAGAGTAAACTGACAAAAGGACTACATATTGGATAAAGCCAACCTCACTCAGGGCACCCATTACAGTAAAAACCACAACAACGAAAATACAGCAATGAGCCTGGGTATGATGTACTGTTGACGACAGCACTGTGTGGCTGTGATGTGTGGAGGACTCACAAGAGACAGATTCACATAAGACTGATCCATATTGAAGCAGCAGAGGGTCAGATATCTTCAATAAAACACTGAAACACTGTATCTCTCATAATGCAACCAAATAGCATCTGTTATTAGAATAATTAAGTTGTGATGTTTCCTTTATTTTCAAATTTGAAAAACTCCAACAGAGCCACTGGAGTAATTGTGACTCCATTTTCACATTTTGTAAACAGAGCTCAGTGTGAAAAAAATGCTGGAGTGAATGCTTTCACTTCACTCTCAGCAAATTTGAAAACAGGAGCTTCTCGATTGAACAATATGTTTTATTTCAGTGACAAAAATCAGCAGAAATCGTCAGTGGTGATGACATCATGACATCAAGCCCACAGTGGGTGGAAAAACAAAGCTACAGCTGGTCACATTATGATCTAGTGCAAAACTACAGCTTTTAAATACTGGAATTAAATCAACATGTTTAAAGTATCAAAACCTAGGAGGTGTTACATTGTGATGCTCATATTTTGCTCCATGGCGTTTACCCACAGGAAGGTGACATTTCACAAACCAGTGATCACAATATGCAGATGACACCCCGATTTATGTGACTGTTAAAAAGTAACTACGACAGCTTTCAAATACTGGAATTAAAGCTGGAATTACAAAACACAACTTTCAAAACAACAGCTTTCAAATACTGGAATTAAATCAACATGTTTAAAGTATCAAAATGCAGGAGGTGTTACATTGTGATGATGATGTTTTGCTCTGTGGGGTTTACCCACAGGAAGGTGACATTTCACAAACCAGTGATCACAATATGCAGATGACACCCCGATTTATGTGACTGTTAAAAAGTAACTACGACAGACTGTTTTCTGTAAATAACTTCAACAAATGTCAGGATGTGTTTCTTCAGGTGAATGCACAACAAATGGAGATATTTGACATTGGAACAAACACAGGAAGTACTTGTCTTGACTTTACAAAAACCATGTGAGAAATGTTGGTGCGACTTCGGAAACAGACAAATCACAAGAACCAGAGGATTTATGTCCTGGTCAGATTTAGGGAAACAGCAGATCTGTTTACTCAAATCATAAAACTGCAGCTAAAAACAGAGATGTGAAAACATCAACCCAGCCTCCAGTTTCTTCCAGTGTGTTTGAAAATAGCATCTGAACCACCGCTGCTGCTCTTCTATGAATCTCTGTTACTGTTGGACCCACATGGACCCTCAGAGCCTCAGTTCATCAGCTTGATGGTTTCTAACTGTTCCCCAAATGCAAACTAAATATGAAGAAGCAACATTTAGCTGTTGTGCAGCGCAGACCAGGAACAAACTTCCAGAGGATTCAGACGTTTTCTGATTTGGATCAAGTTAAAACACCGTTAACGACTCATATTATCTTCCTCTTCTGTGTTAAGATCCTCATTTAATACTTTTACACTTGTGCAGAATGATCCTAAATTAAATGTTTATGTTAGAAAAAGCATGTGAATCTTTGCTTTCAGTAACCTGTGTGCAACAATAAATATTTCCAGTCACTGTTAATCACATGGATTTGGGCGAAATTAGATCTTTTCCTCTTTACAAATGAGTCTGAAGCTGTAGGACTGGTGGGTTTACTTCAGTTCTGTTTACTTGAGCACAACACATTTTAAAATATGAGTTTTTTTTGCTTTGGTAGACTTTATTGTGCATTTAGTTTGATTATTCCTGTAGTATCTGCGAGTGCAATTCTGAATTTATTGTTTCATCAATGATGGGAGCTCATCCTGGTCAAGAGACATTAAAGCAGCATTAAAGCATCTTTTGTTGAAATGAAATGTTTCCTTTTTGGTTATATGATCTCATTTAATCCTAAAGTCATTTTGAACAATCAACAGAACATTTTTCAGAATTAATTTTCTTGGCGAGTCGTGGTTTCCGTCCAGATCTCTTCCTCCTGATTTGTTGATCTGAAGAAACATCCTCGTACGACTTGGTATTCATTTAATTAGCCTTTTATAGTTGTAAAGCTCTTTTTGTTTTTTTTAAAAATAATTTCAATGTTTTATGTAAAGCTCTTTGAATTTACTTTGTAGCTTGAAATGTGCTGAACAAACTTAAACAAGCAGAAGTGATGTAAATAATTGCCGAGTGGATCAAAGTATCCTTCAGTCCCCCACATTAACCCAGACTCACCCATTCATCCTCAGCCGATCTTAATTGTGTTGCAGAAACTGGCAGCTCATTAGAAGTGCTGCATGAGATGTGGGTGTTTCTGAGGTGCCTTCACATTTCATTACAGACCGAGGGACTGGAGGTGGCAGCTGCGTGCACGGCCTGCGTTTCAGGACAACCCTCAACAAGCTGCCGGATCATCCTTAGCTTAGGAAGGATTTGCAACTGACCCAAATTTGTGTCCAAGGCTTCACGTGTGAATTGCAGCTTTGGTCTATTCTGCAGTGATGTTCTCTTAGAAATCTGCTTTTCAGTTCGTCTTTGCTCAGATTTAATTGAATAAAATAAACGATGTAGTTGGAAGTTTTGTTTTTCACCTTTTTTTGCCACCAAATTCACTCATACATATTGTAAAAAAAACTACTGGTTGTTGTTTGTTTGGCAGCAAGTTGCTGTTTCCTATAATAAGATGTTGTTGAGACCCGAAACTTCCCTGCAGAAGAAGTAAAACCAAACATTTTAAATATTTCTCTTTCCTCTAAATTGTTTTCTGCGAAAGCCACGCAGATAAAGTGCCAAGAACACATACTTCAAACATGCAGAATTAGTAGGACATCACAGGAAAAGTGAAATCTCTTGAGGATTACACCGTGTCACTGCTGTTTCTGCTCCAGCTGTTTTATTTTCTGCGTCCTCGCCGCCGAGCAGACACAAGCTCCTTGGACGTTTGCCAGCGGCGCTCAGCGTGGGTCAGCTGAAATCAAAGTCTGCGTGCGTCAATTGGTACATTACAGTAAGTGGACTCTCTGGTAGCGATGATGGCGCTGGCTATTGATGACAATCTAGCAGGAGGCATCAATAATGCAAAGTCTTCTCCACAGCAGTCTGCAGAGGAATATGAGGCCACCGATGGAAATGTTTAAATTCTCTCTGCACACACAGGCTTTCAATTACTGGAGGCACAGACACAGAGTCCTTCAAAAATATTAATATTGAAAAGTTTGTTTGATGCACGATGCATCCCAAAGATCTGTCCTAACATGTAACTCTACACTTTTAAAGCAGATTGTATCTTTTCCCTCCCACAATAGATTACATGATATTTGCTGTATTATTGCTTGATATTTGTCTGTATTATTTCAGCTCTCAACCTGCTGCTTTGCTGAAGGATTGTAATTATTCCACAGATCGAAGGACCTCTCTGAACTCTGGACGGCCCTGTTTGAACAATGGGCTTTCTCTTTCTTAACTATGAACACAATCATATGAAGGTCGACCTCAGATTCTTTAATAGACGTCTGAGAGAAAATACTGAAATTGCTGCTTTGCAATAAATTATAAATCTAGTGGAATGAACCTGGAGTCTGTTTGTTTGCTTATTTATCTGTTTGAAACATTACAGAACAACTCCTGCACAGACCTCCATGATTTTTTGTTGATCTGATGATGTATACGATCTGGTGGACATGAGACATTAATGATGCCTTGACGAGGTTTTGTGCTCTGTGAGTGGTTTCTTGTTTCTACTTTGAACTGTGGGAACCTTGAATACAATGTCAGTGTCAACTTAATGGATGAAAAGTTAAAAAAAAAAATCACACGAGTGCCATGAAAAAACAAACAGAGCCAGAAGTGACCATATCTGGATATGAAGGGGGCGGGGCTGACCCTTGAACCCGAGGACACTGACCAGCTGTCAGTCATTGGAGATCAGACCTGTCAATCAAATTATTCCCATAACTCCTCCCCTTCTCTCAGTCTAATATCTCCTTGATGATGAAATGATTTTCAGATTCTGTCAATCAGAGTAGCCCCGCCCCTAACTCCTCCCACCAGATCACAGAGAGGAAGAGTTGACTTTATCTAATGGCATCAGAATGACTTGTGGAAAAAAGTATTGACTGGTACAGCCACGTATTTCATGAGTTTAAATGTTTTTGGAGACAGCATCTAGTGGCCACCAGGGGTATTGCGCTTTTGTGAGATTGGCAGAATTTTTCCTGTTTGGTATTTTGAGTGGTACTACATCCACCAGAGGGAGCACTGAGCACTGAGTACTCTGCTGTTATTCAGGACTCCACCAGACATAACGGCGAAGTCTTTAATTTCTCAAGCCCTGGGATATTTCTTTAACATTTCCACTTCAATAACCTCTCTCGATTTAGCCGGTCAACAGCGTTACCACTCTGAGGCCAAAATCATCCACCTCAGGTTGTGATGATAAAAGACACCTAAAACATTTTTACAATACAGATGTTGTCATCATCAGGCCACAGAGGGATCTGAAACATCCAGCAACACATGACATGTTTACCTCCACTTTTTCAAAAGTATAAATTGGAGAATGAGTCTCAAAACAAAGAGTTGGTGATACTGAACCTCTTGTTCAGCCACAATCCTGCCACATCAGAAATTAAGAACAACACGTTACATCCACTTCAGCCTCAGAGGAACCAGGTGGTGTCATCACTGAATGTGAAATATTCTGCAGACTTTGAATAATGGTGTCAGTGGTGGTTGTTGTGACTGATGTGATCTGGTGCTGATGCAGGGATCTCTCTGGTGGAAGTGTCTTGGAGGCGGGACTTTCTTCCTAATGTCTTCTCTGTTAGGTTGAATTAGTTTTATTTCAGTATGAAGCCTCCCTTTTAAAAACATCAAAACATTACAAACTCAAGAAACTTCCTATTAAGTAGATAGAAACTCTTTCTTTTATGAAGTGTTTCCAGGACATGAGGTTTAGTTGATTCACTCCTGTTTTTGTCCAGCCTGTATTTGAGGTCCGGCCCTTATTTGTTCACATCAACCACGGTCCCGGTCTTAATGAGAGACCAGGGTTTTCTTTTTTTTTTTTGTGGAAATACAGTTTTTACATTATTTTAACCCTATGAATGAAAGATCTTAGATAGTCTTTCACACTGTCAATCTTTTCCATCTAATAATTTGTATGAACTGCTGAGTGATGGAAACGTATGGATTCACAAAGTTGTCCATGACGTGGCATCTACCAATCAGTCAGTCTGTCATCTTCTAGACCTGCTTCTCCACACTCAGGTCGCAGGGGTCTGCTGGAGCCTATCCCAGCTGTCATCGGACAGGAGGCGGGGTCACCCTGGACAGGTTGCCAACCTATCGCATAGACAAACAACCATTCATGCTCCCACTCACACCTATGGTCAGGTTACCTAACAAGCATGTCTGTGGGAGGAAACCGGAGTGCCCAGAGAAAACCCACGTATCCCACGACTCCACACAGAAAGGCCCGAGCCGAGATTCGAACCCCGAACCTTCTTGCTGTGAGACACAAGTGCTACCACTGCACCACTGTGCCGCCCATTTACCAATCAATTAGACATAATAAAGACTGTTATTATATATTCCCTTCAAGGCCACTAACAGAGGTTCTGTTTGGTGTCAGTTTCAGGATATTTTAAAAAAAAGCCTAAAAACACTTCAAACAAACATGATTTTCTTTTGTGAGGCAGTGACAAAACTGGATGAACTAGACTTTGAACTGAACGTCCCTCCTGTTAAATACTCAAACGAAGCATAAATAGTACAAACTTTTCTTATTTCTTTTCATTTGAAGGATCTCGTTTGAACCTGAGCTGTGTCGAATCCTGTAAAGACAACTTCTTTTCACGGCGCTGAGTTTGTCCTCACAGTGAGAGGCACGCTCACATTCAGGATGAACCTCCCCAAAATAGAAATGCAGTCGAATATTAGCCCTGAATTAATTCATGGAGACTCAGTGCAGGTGCATATTGCTAATTTATTTACATGCCGTGCCTGTGGGACGGGAAAGCTGAAGGAACGTGTCGGAAAAACAGAAATAGCTGCGAGGAAGTCAGAACAACAACAACAGCGGTGGCTGCAGGGGAGATTGACAAAGTTGGGATTTTGGAGTTTGGGAAATCATTTGATGTGTCAGAAAGGTGCAGATATCCTCCAACAGGCTCGGAGAAGTCGGTCTGATTCATTTTAAAAGTGTTGACAAAAGGACAAACCAAGTGAGGAAGCTTTGTATTAGACGCTGCAGACAGGAGTGCAGCGGCGGCAGGAGTGTGAAGAATTCATCGACATCAACCGACCATCACGTCACACTGCACAAAGCAAAAATACTGTTTCTGTGTTTTGTCGTCCATGTGAATTTTTCTGAAATCCATCTCTGCTGCACATCCAGTAAACAATATAGTATGCATAAAAAGACACCTGTTTCAGGGCTCAGCACAACAACACATTGCTTCACACCCTTAGAGCAGCCTAATGAATCTCGACTGGGTGGGAAAACATATGGTTTGTGCATCAGCTCCACTAGCTACACATCTCCAAGCCCGAGCTGAAAATCAGATTTTTCCAAACCCAGCCAGACGTACCTCGTGGCAATCATCTTTTTTTCATTGTTTTTGTGTCATTTTTATTTTACTCGAAGTTCACGAGCTGCACAGTGAGCAGCTCCTGAGTAATGAAGTGCAGGCTGCAGGCGTCTTTACACATGATCCATTTGCTGACAGGGTGCTAATCAATTAGCACAAAAGGGTCTTTGCGCTGAGGGGAAATTGAACCACTGGCGGATGATATATGTGCTTTTCACCCAGCTAAATGCAACAATATATTGTAATGGTGTTGGATAAACAGAAAAATAAACTTCTTGTTGCAGCTTTGTTCAAAATGAGTCTTAAACTGCAGAGTGCGTCTGTATTCTGCTGACACTGAAATGTGTGTTTCATTCATCTTTCCTCCACTAATGTCGCTCACAGGTTCAGGATTTATTTATTTTGGAGTGATTGTGTTATTATGTTCATTAATCCTACTGTACTCACTGTGCTCCTGTTCACCAGAGGAATCACTCACCTCCTGCTGTTTGTACTTCACCAACATGTCAGAACAAACAGCATCTTACAAACAACTTCAGGTATGATTTTGATGAACATTAATAGTGTTGCTCTCCAGGATTTCTGATAAGCCATCCCAGGTCAGACGCACATATTTTGTTGTTTCTATGACTTGAACAGTCATTAAATTGACTTAATTTCCTGGAGACTTAGTGTAACAGTAACCATAGCGACGACTCGTCTCTCTGTTATTTTGAACCTACCATTATCCTAATCTTACATCAAGTCTTCATACTAAAATTTGAGGACTTTTTTTTATATGTGGACGAAATGGAGGAAGATCTTCACAATATAACTGAGAGAAAATATTTATATCTCCACAATGTTAGTAATACAAGGACACACACTGAGGTTCTCTAAGACTTGTGATGTGTTTCTGGTCTGCAGTGATCAGTACCCACCATAAATGCTCCAAGGAGGGAAAACTGGTGACTCAGTGATGAATGTGTGGACTGATTTTACAGAACTGTAACTCAAAGTGATGAAAACGTTACAGACGATACCAAGTTCCCCACTGTAAACTTCACCGACTTAAAAATTCATTGGCTCCTACGTTCATTAAACTTTTAAATAAGGTTGTTTGAGGCTGCAGGGATTGTGCAATATTTTCATACTGGTTTTTTTAACTGCAAGGTATGTGCAGTGTGAGTTTGGTTTATGTATGTGAAATATCTGGTAATGTACAATGTTGACTGTGTTGTTCATTATGTTGTTTGTTTTATCACACTGTGGAGGCATGTTGTGTGCAGCATATGAGTCCAAAACAAATTTCCCTATGGGGACAACAAAGTGTGTTGCATCGTATCGCATCGCATCGTATTGTATCATATCGTATCGTATCGTATCGTATCGCTGCTATGATACAAAGATGTGAGAATACGCTGCAGATTGGTCAGAACAGCCAAGCTGTTGAAAAGCTCTTACAATAAACATGTGAGGGTCAAACCAATGAGGAGTCTAATCTGAAGAATCCTCCATCTTTTATAATCGCTTACTCAGTCAAGTTGAGCGGGTCACTGGAGCTTATCCCAGCTGGTTGTGGGCGGGAGGTGGGGTAGATCTCACTATTATGGGATAAAGCCGGTGTTTTTTACCTTGGAAACTTTTGTTCCTTCTTTTATATGGATGTTACATGAAATATACAATCTACCTAAACAATGCTCTCAAACTCAGTATTCCTCGATGGCAGCGCCCCCTATCAGTAGGAAACCTGCCACATGACAAACATCATTCAGGAATGGTTTGAGGAACATGAGTTGAAGCCTCCAAATGGCCCAGATCTCAATCCAACCAAGCGTCAGTGGGATGTGAGGAACAAAGAAAAAGCCTGACCCATGGAGGTCCAGCTTCCAGGACTTAAAGAACCTGTTGCTCACATCTTGGTGTCAGATACCTCAGCACCTTCAGAGATCTGTGGAGCCCAGGGAGGCTTACTTCGAAGGCTTTAGTTGAAAGAGAGACTCTGCAATGCCACTAAACAGTCCCCACAACACAGAAGCACTTCCTCTGAGAGACACAGCTACAAAATACAAGGTAGTACAAAACTCAGGAACAGCTCTTTGGCATTTATCTTAACATTCATTGTTGTGGTACTGGCAGGAAGTCAGGTATATAACAACTGTACACATAAACATGATACCTTATGCACAGAGCACAAGGAGGAATCCCAGTGGCCGACTGTGTATCGATGCAAAATTAAAGAGACAAACCGTGCAGATATCGTTCCCTCAGAACAGCCTCAGGCACCACTGAACACAAGTAAAAAATGTATAAAGACAGAACAAAAGAAGATTCATATGGTAACAACAGTGCTCAGCCAAAAAAGTCCAAAAGCTTTTTTTTCTGTGGCTGTTCTTAAGGAGTAAACATGACATTTCAGGAGCAAAATAGTTGCAATCAACAATCATTCAATCATCTGCACAAACACTCTTCCACACCACTGTTATAGCTGTGTGTGCAGGTTGAATATATGTTAGAAAGCAAAGCACAGATGTTATGAAACGCTGCTCTTAAAGACTCCACACATTGCTGTAACAATCACTCTAATCACTTGATTAAAGTATTTACCTTTAAAAATACTTAAATATTCCAAAGTACAAAGTAAAAGTACATTTTCTAATATCAGTACATTGCTGTATTGTTCTCAGTGCCCGAGTCAATCCCCGACTAATGTCTGCTTCCTGTTAATGTGGTATTTTAATCTGAAAGGGCTTCGATGAAAAGAAAACTCCTTCCTGCAGAGTGTGCATAATACTTTGTTGGTTGACTGTTCGGTCTTGCTTTGTTTTCAAATTTACCATCGAGAGGCTAACATGCTATATAGCGTTTTTAAAAAAACGAAAAACGCCAAAACCGTCCTGTTTCCTGTCTTCCCTCTTTATTGTTCAGTTCTGCTGCCGGTCACTTCCTGTTGATTTGCACGACGGTAACTCTACCAGGACAAACTGCCTGAAACACATTGCAGCATAGACTGTATATAAAGTAAGTAACCACACACTTCCTGGGAATGTAGTGGAGTCCAAAGTACAATATTTGTCTTTGAAATGTAGCGGAGTGAAAGTCATAAGTTTAAAAAAAAACAAATACTCAAGTAAAGTACAAATACTGAAAAAATGTACTCCGTTACTGTACACCACTGATCCTGCTACACTGTGAGTTGATTTAGCTTCTCTCAGGATGGAGGTTTGACCTCTCCAGAGGTGGCACCATCAGAGATCTTTTACTATCCACAGCTACTGCCACAGTGTCATTTAGCAAGTTGCTATTTGTGAATGAACGTCTGGTTTTTGGCACCATCCTCCAATGTTGCTGACACAGCTAGCATATGTCTTTGTACATCGTTTCTTGTTGCTTTTAATCAACATCATGATTGTCTGTATGTAGGACATCATCATGGAGGGAAAAACATGGCAGAAAAAAACTCTTTCAGTTTCAACAGCTGACATCAACACAAACAACTCACTGGTTTAAACTGTATTCAGCCTTAAGGGTCTGCACAATGGGGTGGCTGTGGCTCAGGTGCTAGAGAGGAGGTTAGGTATTTATCCAACTTATTGTGACGATGATGATGATAATAGCTTCCATGGCACTGATACTCAAAATGCAGTTTGTTTATATGAAAGCATCAGAAGTAAAAGAAAAACTATATGTAACCAACGGGATAAAGAAAATTGATGAAAATCCTGGATCCATCAGTTAAATTACTGCCATTAAAATGAACAAGGTAAGAAAGGAAATCCCTGAAATGAGTCTCAATTGCTGCAACAAATGTGAGAGAGCATTATACTGAAGGGTGTCAGGGTGTCCATTTGGATTAGATTGAAGATTTATAATGGTTCCCACGTGCCAGTTTAAGGAAGTGATTCATATAATTTGTTAAAAGGCCAAATGGATTTTTATTTTATCTTCTTAAAAAGGCAAAATTTATAAAGAAATGAGACTACTCAGATCAAGTATGCTGTTACAAGTTGACTGTTGTGAAAGTCATTTCATAGTCACGGCCATTTTCAATAAGAATGGGATCATAAGAGGAGGCTTTGTGACTTAATAAGTATTATCAATATGAAATGAACATGACTAAATTAAATGTATTACCATTAGCTCCCACTGTGGTTTGCTTTTATTCTCATGTAATCGCAATGGTTATCCAATTTCCAAAGCTGTACTTGTAACGCAGCGCTTTCTCAAATACTAGGTCAAACATCATTAAAATATAATAAAATTTCTCTATGGTGCATGTGTCACAGGCTCAGCTCTCAATTCATCACAGATGTCCTGCAGCGAAGGCTATTCCCTTTGTGGATTTAGTTTCTCTTCCTCCCCATTCTCTCTGTAATTACAAAAAGTCTTAAATAGACCCGTGCATTAATCATCTTCTGTCAGCCCGGTGTAGTACAGTGAAATGTGTCAGGGCGCCGGTCCCGAATCCTGCAGAGGATCCACAGCAAAGCGGCAACGTCCTCCTCGCCGCAAATGTGGGTTCAAGGTTGAATCCTGCCGTCACAAAACATATGATGTGATTAAAATACAGCACTGACATTTTACTTGGAGCTCTCTAACAAAACATTATAGCAGCACAGGGAAGCTTCCTTTTTATGGGTCCATATATCCAGAGCTGTTGATCTGCAGGACCTCCTCCTTTCTATCTCCTCTTCAAGAAGGTGCACAATCCCCAGCGCCCCCCCCCTCTCTACCCTTGGCCCTATACCATCGCTGCTCCTCCGACTCTCTGCTGAGACCTCTGCCTCATTCATAATTAATAGGCGACATATAAAGAGGTGAGGGGAAGGCACCCCCAGAGAGCGAGCGTGAAAACAGGCCTGGAGGAGTCGGACGTTTGAAACAGAATGGTAATGTGAAAAAGGCATAAAAAGAGAATTAGAGTGTGGTGCTGCATGGGCTGGCTTCTGATTAGATCAGCTTCCACTTTAGGGGAAACCAGAGAGGTAATCAGAACGGAGGTGGTGAGGTCAACCTACCTGATTCACAGAGAATGGATGGTCCCGCTGCTCCTTTTACACTAAAGTAAATGCTCACAAGTGGAAGATGTACAATACTGTTTAAGTGCAGGGTCTGCTCAGGGAGTAAAGACAAACGGCCTCGCTTTTAGAAATTATTATCGGTTCATGTCTGCTTGTTACCGAGCTTCACAACACTGATGACTGCAGATTTTTTTATCCCCTACCACTTGAGAAACAAACGACTTATGTGTTGAGTTGCAATGATGTTTTAAAGTAAGTGTTTTTCTGCCAGGATCACAGCAGCCATGAGATGCTAGCTCAAAAAAATAATATTTCCCGGACTATTGAGCGTACCGCGATTGAATTTATTCGAACAGTTTCATGTGGTCCACTCTGACTGGGTCTGATGTGACGAGGCTAAATGTATCGGTGGCACGGGGCTTGCTAGGTTGTAAAGCTAACGAGGATTGTGCCGCCGATACATGAGAAACACCAGTGTTTAAGTTCAAAGCATCGGAAAAAAGTAGCGGCTTACAGTCCGGAAAATACGGTAATAAAAAAAGATTTTTAAATTATTGAAAGCTGTGAAGTCTGTCTTTTAGTTGCTGTGTTTGCAGTAAGCTTGCTGGTTTGTACTTGTGTAGCGCAACATGTTTAAAAGAAGTGAAAGGCAAGTCTGGGCTTCAAACTCAATCCAAAGCAAACCAGTGGACATGGTTGGATCTGCTGATGTTTACACCCAGCATCTGTACTGTTGCTGGAGACAGGTGAGTGTTTCAGAAACTGCTCATGTCCAGGGATTGTCACAAGATTTTCATTAAGAAGAAACATCCTGTAAGTGGGAATTCAAATGCAGGCGCACTGGTTGGAGCAAACGATCTCTGAACACACAACATGTTGAACGTTGGAGCAGGAAACCACAGGAAGTGTCAGTGCTGAAGCTGCAGTGGACACAAACTGGACGATAGAAGATTGGAAAAACGCCGCCTGATCGGACGAGTCTTCATTTCTGCTGCTACATTCAGATGTTCAGCTCTGAACTTCCCCCAGTTTCCTTACTACTTCCTGTTCCTTTCTCTCGAGTCCTCTGCAGAGATCTGGGTCAGGAGGTGGGGGTCAGACTTATCCACTAATCACCTTGCAGCTGAACTTAAACCCTGCACCTCCGACCACTTGGCGCCAGATCTTTCCATCACCTCGTGAGGCTAACAAGGCTCTGGCTCAGTCTCTTGCTAACCTGCTATTTATGCTAGCTCGTGTGTTCTTTGCTTCCCGTTGACAGATCCTGTCTTCTGTCTTCTTCCAGCGGCGGTCTTTCCCTCCCTTGGCTCACCGTTGACCCCGTGACCCAGTTGAGATCCAAGCTCCTGGCATCACAACCGTAATCCTCCGCTGCAGACCTCTGGCCTCCTCCTCCTCCTCTTCCTCACTCCCCAGCGGCACATGCTTCATGATTCCCCAGCCTACTCCCCTCAGCTCAGCTCGGACTCTTTCATGTTGTAACTGGACTGTCAATAATTCATTCACCTACTGGTGCTGTAATGGTGTGGAGAAAACCAGCACAACCTCACTGTGAGGATCAGGATCTTCAGGTCCATCGTTACATTGTTTCCACCCTATTAACTCTTCATCAGAACATTTGCTTTTTGCTAAGGTGTTGAACATCAAACCACCCTTGACCACTCGTTATTGACCCCTGCACCCGCCTTACGATACACTGTCCTTACCTTTAGATGTATCCTTGGTGTACCCTGCTCTTCTTCTTCCTTTTTTAGCTGTAAAAATGTTGCTTCTCATCAATAATCTGGTTCATCTTACTTTCTCAGACCCATTCTCTCTGTCTGCAACCACACTGTGATCCATTAAACAATAAACACCACCATACAGAAGCATTTGGACTGGACCACAGCCTCCCTGAGTGTTGCTGCTGACCACAGTGTAGCATCATTTAATAGCTACTTTCAGCAGGGTAACGCTCATATTATCATTTCCCGAACATGACAATAAGTTCAGTTGATGGAAATGTCCACAGTCGCCAGATCTCAGTCCAACAGATGCCGACAAATCAGCGCCAACTGTGTTACGATCACTACCGGCAAATACACCTTCTGGGATCTATGCCACGATGAACTGATGTAGTGCTGAAGGACCTGATGACGTGGCCAGAGAGTGTAAATCATGTTGACAACATACAAACAGATCTACCTTCCCCTGATTAAAGGAAGCTGAGGTAACATTTCTTCTAGACATACATTAAACAGAAACAATATTTAGAAGTTTATGAATGTATTGTTATCACTCAGACATCAGTCATGTTTCCTCACCATTTGGTTGCTGTTTCATTACAGCACAGTACATTAATCAGTCCTGCCTCTTGTTTCCATGGACATTAATTCAGTCTATGTAAAGATAATAGGAAAGAAAAGCAAAACTAGAATTTAGATTACCGTATTTTCCGCACTATAAGCTCCACCTAAAAGCCTTTAATTTTCTCAAAAAAAAGGACAGTGCTCCTTATATATGGATCAATATTGGTTAGTTATAGCCGCTGTAGTCAGGGGGTGTATATTGTGATTGCACTAACGTTTGATTTACCGTAGCGGTATCAGACTGTTTCTTTTACGTGTTTACTGAATCAGGGAAAAGTTCCCTCCACGTTTGTGATGCACTAACTAGGTGATAAAAAGTTGCACTACCTGTTGTACCTGCTGTTGGTAAAAGATAAAACTAAGTCACTGACGTTACCTCAGAGAAAAAAATCAAACAGCTGTTCATGTAGCTTTGAACTGTGACAAATAGAGTTGGAAATACATTGTTTTCAACGAAGGCGGCACAAATACCGGTAAGAGCTACCGGTACGTACGGTACCGTATTGTGAATGTACTAGCTTGTTGTGGAGTGAACGGAGTTGTCAGAACGTTGGTTTGTTTTCTATGAATAAAGTTTGACTGACTGACTTATCTGACTGTTTTGTTGACATTCACTTTAGTGCAGCTTCATCTGGATGGATGATAAC
>OOFC01050379.1:2394-15392 GCA_900323345.1 Pseudochromis fuscus | reverse complement strand
AGGCGATTAGAATAGAAACTACTGTAGTGACTGGGGTTGTGTTATCATCCATCTAGATGAAGCTGCACTAAAGTCAGTCAGTCAAACTTTATTAATAGAAAACAAACCAACGTTCTGACAACTCCGTTCACTTCAAAACAAGCTAGTACATTCACAATACGGTACCGTATGTACCAGTAGCTCTTACCGGTATTTGCGCCGCCTTCGTTGAAAATAATGTATTTCCAACTCCATTTGTCACAGTTCAAAGCTACATGAACAGCTGTTTTATTTTTTTCTCCGATGTAACGTCAGTGACGTAGTTTTATCTTTTACCAACAGCAAGGTACAACAGGTAGTGCAACTTTTTATCACGTAGTTAGTGCATCACAAACATGGAGGGAACTTTTCCCTGATTCAGTAAACACGTAAAAGAAACAGTCTGATACCGCTACGGTAAATCAAACATTAGTGCAATCATAATAAACGCCCCCGGTTACAGTAGCCATAATTAACCAATATTGATCCATATATAAGGTGCATCGGATTATAAGGCGCACTGTCTGTTTTTGAGAAAATTAAAGGCTTTTAGGTGGAGCTTATAGTGCGAAAAATATGGTAGTTTGATCAACAGGTCCTCAGATTCAAGGGTTACACCCACCTCCTCTCCTTCATATCCAAATATGGTCATTCCTTGCTCCAAACAACCAAAAGGGCGACGCTCAAATGCCACAAACAGGTAACCATCTATGAAGGATATGAAAATAATTATTCATACAGAGTTCATTTGACATACATCCATGAGTCTGTTTGTCAGTGTGCAGGTTTTGGGAACATTTGCACGTTGACTGTTGCAGGACTCGTGTCTCACGTTTGACAGCCAATCCAACATCCTGCAAAGCATCTCCGGCCAACATGGTATAGATTAGTGTTCAGAGCAGGTGCCCTGAGCAGCCCAGTTTCCTCCCACAGTACAATAATGACTCATGTGCAGCATTTAGAACACAGTCCTGCAGTCGGTGCTGCAATGATTCACTCCACACTGCACATTATCATGATGGATACCAGTGAGCACAGCCACAGCTGAGTCAAGGAGTCTTCAGATTACTAATGGACCGTAGGCAGTAATTCATGTCATGCCTTGTAACTATTGATTTAGGATTCAGTTTGTCTCTCATTATTGACTGTGAGGCGTTTTACAGTTCAATGTAATTCCCCTATTAAAGCATCCGACGATGCACTCGAGAGCTAAATGAGATGGATCGGAGCAATTATAATCTCATGACTTGTAGGAAGTATGTTCCTGTGTCGAAGTAATTTCTGGAAAACAACATTTTTAGCACATCGTTTGGAGACTAAAGGAAGGAAGTTACTGATTTTCATTGGCTGAGTTTTTATTAAATTACATTAAGATGATCCCTGGATTGACCTTTTTCTATTTTATTACAGTTGGAGCAGAAGTGATTTGAAAAATTTTGTATAAAAAAGACATGCAGTTTGTAACAGTTGCTCAACATTTTAGAAATTTTCTTTGAGATTGTAAAAAATGATTGTACAAAAAATCCTAAAAATGATACAACTAAATAATAAAAAAGAGGAGTTGTACAGTTGGATGTCCAAAGGATGGAAAGGCCTCTATCTTAGGACTACTCACTGTATGTTGTGAGTTGCAGGTGTCTAAATAGAGCGAGCAAGAAATTTCTAAAAGGATGTTGGCAGTTGCTCGAGTCGTAATCCAAAGTGGAATCTTGTCCAAACACATTGTGACTGACAGTGGGAGCTAGCCTCGGTTTCTGCTGCCATGGTTTGGCACCTTTTCACAGCAGTGTAAACATGTTCGACGGTTGATGGTGTCGACCGGGTTATGTTTGGTTGCAGTGTTTAAACTAGGACATTAGCACATATTCTTAAAACAACTACTCACAGCAAGGACATTTTGATCTGGATGAAAACTCTGCACATGAATTGAATTTTGGCCTTGCGTTACTTGCTTGAATACAGACTGATTTTGAAGATTTCGCCACACATGAATATTCCCCTCAACAGCCAATAGGAGTACTCCTTCTGGAAACTGTAATGACAGCTACTTCAACCATCAACAATGAATGAAGTCGCTGCCTTTTACCTGTTGTGGAAGTCCCAGAAATGGTGAAACCGGCACCATGTCTTGGGTTTATCCCGGTACAGAGTCAAAGTGGTGGCATAACGCTCTATACAGCCACAGGTGATAAGCTCATCCTCCATTTCTGCTCCTCGGCAATGTCGTGGATGCTTAGCAGTGATTGGTTCTCGCAATACCAGATTATTTTCATCACTTAGGCAACTTCTGTCTATTTATGTCTTTACATTCACTTATTATGTAGTCATGCACCCCTAGTGGTAAGTGAGCACATTGCAGGTGGTAGATAGATTAATTTTTTTTACGAGCCTATTTCAAACAGATCTTATGTGTGGAAATAAAAGAAGCAAAAATACAGACTGTTGTTTAAGCTTGGTTTCATTTGTCTTTTTCTCTCTTTTTTTGTTTGTCATGTTGATTTAGTGTCTTAGAAAAGGACATTATTTATTAAACTTCCCCTAAACTGTAAGACACAATTTATATAAACCTTGTAGTGGTAAATAAAAGATTTTATCATGCCATGTCTGTATAATAAATGGCTTCATGTGCCAACACAGGCAGTAAATATAGCAGCAAGTCTTTTGATGTAAGCAATTCAAAGTAATAAAAAAAAAAAACCCTCATAAGTTATACTCCCACAATTGTATCATACTAATAAATCACACTAAACAAAAGAAAATAAAATCTTTTATAGTTGTGTTGAGGTTAATTTTAAAATTAGGCTTCTTCCATCATGATGTGGTAGAAACGTGTGTGGGAGCCGTTAAAAATGTAAATGTAATGAGGACTTTTTTTCATCACAGCTAATTAAAGACAATTAATATTGAAGTGTGATACAATTTCTCTTTAACTTTAGACTAGTGGCAGATTTCTCCTGCTGGTGCACAGGTATCGCCACTGCTCTTTCTTCATAATCTCATTTGTCCGGGCTGCGTACAATACAGACGAACATGGGTTGGAGCTTAAGAGAAAGCTCAGCTCAGAGCCAAGTGTGCGCACTACAGACGAGCCTGTGAATGAGGTTAGACAAATAGCAGCTGCACTTTCAGAAAGCCGGGTTGATAATAGCTCTCCCGGATACTCCATGCTTGGCATCACATGATAATGAAGAGGTGAGTGTTTAAAGTGCTGCCCATTATTCTGCTGCAGCGAGGGGCTGCTTTGATCACTGAGGTTGTTAGGAGTACAAACACCAAGGTTTCTCATCTACATGAAGGGAGATTTTGCTTCTTTCTCTATAATTAGCGTTACCAAGTTATTATAGAAAATCACCTCTCGCAGACAGTTTTGATTGAATTCTTCCTCCTCTGTGTCAGGTGTTGAAAGACCAGAGTTTTAGCAGAGGGGCACCCATGAGATAGAAGTCCCCCTTTTATTTGCATTAATTCTCACCTTTTTGTTGTCCTTTTTTGCAACTGCTGCACTTTTTTCACACCCACCTCTCTTGTGCGATGTGTTGCTAGGTGTCGGTTGCTACCACTGTCGCCACTCGCAGAGCTACAGCTTCCCATCATCGGCGAACCTACACCGGTTTCCTCTGCAGTGGTGTCGCTTCAGTTAGCGGCTCGTTTTGGATCCTCCTACATTACTTTCAGACACAAATAACTGTTTCCTTTTTCCCCTCCGTGAAAATGTCTCACACGCCTCCCATGTTTGCCGTCCTCCCACAGTATTTTCTCTGGTTTTGTCCAACTTTAGTTATTTTTCAATATTGAGAAGTGACTGGGGAATTAAAGAAGCCTGATGCTTGTGTGGTGAATTATGTAAGCTATTATCCTGCGCAGACAGTGTAAATCACAGCCAAATGAAGGCCTTCAATGGAGCCTCTGTGATGTTAAATATGTTACACCTTACTAGCAACACGAGGCTTTGATGTGGTTCAGATTACACCCCTGTCTGTTGGTCTTGATGTTTTGAAAGTTTGGCTGGATGCCTCCAGCTCAGTCAACGATGTGGCTCACACCAGGAGAAGGAAAAGATTATTTTTCTGCCTCAACAACCTCACTGACTCACTCTTACACGAATACTTGTTGTGCGTGATTATTAATATATATTATTTTGAGGAAACAAAATGTTACTTTATGTGATAATTTGTCTGACTGACATGCCCTTGCTAAATCAGGGTGGATTTAGACTTTAAAATAGAATAGAATAAAACATATGTTATTCATCCCCTTCGAGAAAATTCAGTGTATCCAGCAGCTCACATAAAATAAAATCCACAACAATTAAAAAAAAGAAGATAAATATATGTAAAAGTTTGAGTGTCTAGAATATATCCATATATGTTGCATAACAAAAATGAGAATAAGGTAAAACGAGCAACAAAAAAAATCAAGGCATCTGTATTATTGCACACGTAGTTGCACAAAACTCTGCCACTTAAATAGCACATGAGGCATTGAGGTTATAGAGTGTTACAACTTTGGGTTTGTGGGTTTGTAGCTTTTAATGTGTGACTGTAAAACTACAAAGAGAGATTTAAACCATGCACAATGTCAACAGGTGATGTTACAGTTTGAGATAAGATGCTTGATGTAAATGTGTTTAAACTCTATTTTTTTTTTTAATTAATACAAAAACAGCTGCACTACTGTTTCTCTAAAATACCAGCAAGGCCACAAGCAGGCAGCTCAGTGGAGTAACAGTGATGAGCTGAAGGGCTCATTCATCCTTGAAGGGGATGGGCCACAGCAATATGAGACCGAGCGTCCTGATATTCCTTTAAGCAAATAATAAGATTAGATTAAAACTGGATCATCTGAATATCACAGGAGCCCAAGACTAAGTTGATCTTTTACAGTAAACAGATGGTTCTATCAAGTAAGCATTAATTAAAAATCAAAAGTAATTTTAACTTCAACAATCCAAGCTACAAACTAAGTAGCAACTGAGCGAGTTTTTAAACTGTGTGTGTGGCTTCAAATGTTACCTTGAAACTTTATTAAAGGTGTTTAACAGTTCAAGCAGCTGTATAATCAAAGACAGGAGCTTTACACTGATTTTTAAACAAGGTTAAATGAAATAAATTTTTGACCTCCAAGCATGCAGCTCCATGTATTCAGGGAGATTTTGTCGTTGATGTTTTAACAGCGATACCTTATTTTCTGGACTATAAGCCGCTACTTTTTTCTGACGCTTTGAACCCTGCGGCTTAAACACTGGTGTGGCTCATGTATCGGCGGCACGAAGCTCGTTAGCTTTTTACAAGCTAGCAAGCTCCGTGCCGCTGATACATTTAGCCTCGTCACATCAGGCCCGGTCAGAGTGGACCACATGAAAGTGCTCGAATAAATTCAATAGCGGCGTATAGACAGGTGTGCTCAATAGTCTGGAAAATACGGTAATTTTTCCATTGAGATAAATGGTAGAACATGGTTCATTTTGTGAATCTGGAGTTCAGCACAACTTCAGGGATCACAATGAAAATGTGCAAGCTCACGAAAAGCAGAAAAAATGAATTTTCATTTTCATAGTTTCCTCTGCCAGACCACTAAAAGAAATACTTACCTACAAATAATGAGGCAGATCTCTTCAGCTTTGTCATTGTGTAACAACCTTTCTTTACTTATGTTTTAGTACGTCAGGGAACGTTTTCAACCTTTTCCATCTATTATCTGGTGAGGAAATTACACTCACATTAAAAGTTCGTCTGTGGATTTCTCAGCGTGTCATAATTCAGGCTACTGTCAAGTTTAAAATTCTCGTTGCTGCCTTCCCCTCCCATTAGTGTCAGTTGGATTTTCCAGCTGCCAATAGTTAATTTGATGTTGTCCTTATCACTTCAGCATGAGTGTGTGCATCCAATCACATAATGCTGGCTTTTCCAGCTCCCTGCTGCTGTGTGTGTGTCACTCTCAAATTTACCCTTGCTAAAAATAACAAGGTGGGATAGAGGTGGCAGTGACCTGTCTACAGTGATTGTCTTCGGTACAGAATTTTAATAGGGGTTCGCGACAGATGCTGAATCTGTAATGTTTTTTTTTTTTTTTTTTTTAAATCAAGCTCCTTTCTGTTTTGGTAACAGTGTTAAACATCCTCATTTGCATTAAACATGCTCAGAAATAGTCCAGAAGAAACTTTAGTGTCCTCTATGATTAGATGTTGATACCTGTGTGTTTGTATTTTACAGCTGATTATTTTAATCTTTGGGAACCTATAACAGCTGCTTATCACAACAAACCTGGACACACAACTCAAACTAGAAAACACCAACCTCTGCTGAGGCATAACCCAGCTGTACTGATGCTACAGACTGGGAGGTGCCTCACTCCATTGGAAAAACACGTCTGGCAAGAATATTCGACAATTAAATTTGTTGGTGTCTGTTTTTAATATTGATTTATGTTGACAATGTTGAATACTTGTTGCACCCCTAATAGCAGTAATTGTCCTTCTATTAGAGGTACAATGTAGAGGAGTGTTCGAGGTGGAGAAAAAAACTCACTAATGGGCTTTATACAGTCTACTGGTTATGATCATTTGTTTAAAGAAATGTCCCTGCAGGTTATTTTCATTAGCATTTCATTCTATTAAAATGCATCATTGTAGCTGTCATGTCTCTGCATGTTCATGTAAAGGTTAACTTGTTGATCATCTGCAAATAGCTACTTTCCAACTGTTTCCTCCTCCCACGCTCTCATGGGAAATTAACCCCTTGTTCTTATTTATTTTTATTAATAAGTCTTTTACTGTCCCCTGCAGATCAGCACCAATATTTTCCGGGCTCTTCCTCCGAGTGATAATCCAGATTTTGACCCAGAAGAGGATGAACCAACTCTGGAGGCTTCATGGCCTCATATACAAGTAAGGACGTCTGTCCGTGAAGATTACATAAGAGTGTGTTGTTGTTATTTTGGTATTTATATGCTCTTTATTTTCCTTTTTCTACCAGTTGGTCTACGAGTTTCTGCTGCGCTTCTTAGAGAATCCAGACTTCCAGCCCAGCATTGCAAAGCGATTTATCGATCAGAAGTTTGTTCTGCAGGTAGGTGTCAGCTGTTTCATGATAGTAAGTGTGTGACTATATCACAAGCTTTAAGATGAACAGACAATGTTATATTTTTTTACCTAATATTATGCCATTAACAAGCTGATATTAGTCTTTGTGGGTGAAGCATTGCCACAGAACTTCACCCTCAATTCTGTGGAGACGACCAGATATCTGTCTTAGAGATACTTTCTACTTCAGGTGTTTATTTCTTTAGTTTTGTGACACCAAAACTAGTGAAGTGGCTTTTGGTTATCAATACTGAATCAAACACGAAATATCTTGATGTCTTTCCTTTCCACAAGTCCTTCTGCCTGTTGGTGTTGTCCAGTATCCACGCCAATGTAAAAACAAAGTCACATTTTCAATATTATGGCAACAACTTGTACCCATATGTCAGTTTTTCTAAATTCCTAGATGTCAATCACCCACATTATTCTGTATATATTACATATTAGGAATAGACTCTCACCAGGAGTTTGTATAACTACACATTGAGTTACCTCAGTGACAATTAACAAAACATATTCAGCAGGTCATACTGTCTTTGGCCACGTCAAATTCCTAATATTAACCTTTTTAAAAAATATATATATATTTACCGTATTTTCCGGACTATTGAGCACACCTGTCTATAAACCACTATTGAATTTATTCGAACAGTTTCATGTGGTCCACTCTGACCGGGTCTGATGTGACGACGTTAAGTGTATCGGCGGCACGGAGCTTGCTAGCTTGTAAAAAGCCAATGAGCCTTGTGCCGCCGATACATGAGAAACACCGGTGTTTAAGTTCAAAGCGTCTGAAAAAAGTACAGTACAGTCCAGAAAATACGGTAAGTAGTTCAGGTCTTGTTTTGTCTAAAAAAAAAAGAAAAACAGTCCAGATTTGGGGTGGCAGTGGCTCAGTGGGTTGGGACTTGGGTTGGGAACTGGAGGGTCGCTGGTTCAAGTCCCAGGCTGGACAAAATACGGAGCGTGGACTGGTGGCTGGAGAGGGACCAGTCTACCTCCAAGGCACTGCCGAGTTGCCCTTGAGCAAAAGCACCACCCCCCCCCAACTGCTCCAGGGTGCGCTGGGATTGGCGGTGCCCTCACCCTATGCCCTCTCCATGCATGTTATGGGTCCCCTATGTGTGTGTGGATTGTTTAGAGGGGGCCCTGTGTTTCTAGGGTGGAAATGCCATTTGGTTGTGTGTGTTTGTACTGTGTGTACTGCATGCTACAATGACAAAATAAAGCTTGCTTGATTTATTTTAAAGACAGTACTTTAGATGGAGAGGAATCAAAAAATCGACAATCCACAAAAAATCGACAATTTAATTTTTACCCTTTTCATTTAACCCTTCCTCTGCTGTGAGTGAGTAGACTCACCCTGGGGCGACTCCGCTCACCCCAACAATAAACTGAAACTCTCACATTAAATCATGCTGAAGCGAGGAAAAAAAAGCTTAAAAAATTTCCAGCAGTATTCTGGTATTTTTTGTAGCGTTTCCAACTGAGAGCGAGAGAAGTACTCAGAACCCAAGACATTGTTCGCAGAGGAAGGATTAAGGATGTGAACTATTAATCATTTTTGTGCTGCAGCTCTCTCACTATTACAAGTAGTTGGTCAAATGATTGTAGAGTGCATGTGAATTACAATAATCACCAACTCATTGTAATGGGTTTTGGGATTCACCAAGATACCTTTTTGTTTTGTTGCATGAGTCAGATCATTAATAGACTGTAGCTGGTCTCCATCTGTCCTGAATCAGTACCCACCTAACACAGGAATGCTTCACGTCTTACGAAGCAGCAGCAGCAGCAGCAGCAGCAGCTAACAGGGACCACAGGGTCTGGAATGTCGGCTGGGCCACATCCGAGGTGCCTGGTCCGACTTTCCATGATGTGAGTGTGTCGGTGCGGGGCTTTAAATAGCTGCCTGTTGTTTACTCTTCAGGAGGAAAGGAGTGTGGTTGAAGTAAAGAGAAGAAGGTGGAGGTTCGGGTGGCGATAAAAGCAGGGAGGGAAGGCCTGTGGCATGGTTAACTTCAGTTATCATAATACACACAGCGTAGGAAAAAAAAAGTGCTCAGTGATCCCTCTGAGACGTTCACATCGCTCGGGGGCAGCCGGGAGAGGAATTCCCACAGGAGGCAGAGGTTCAGTGGTTTGCTCAAGGACATTTTGACAATGGAGAAAATATTTTTAAGTTGCTGTGATCAACAAGATCAAGGAATCCATACAAACCCACAACAGTAAAGCATCCTTGTCTATGTACTTTAAGGGGCACTTTGTATTTTGAGTATAAATGTAAGTTGATTAGAAAATCCTTAACTGTGCAACAACAACAAAATCCTGAAGTGGCAAAAACCAATGTATAATGTAGTCTTGGTCCAAGATCCTCAAGCCTGTTCTTCTGCCCTCCGAGCTAGTTAATGGCTTTTTTATTTAATTAAAAACACTTTTTTTGGTTCTTCACTACAAGTCTTTGAAAACAGCACTGCTCTGGTGCTACTGGATTGACTTACTGCTCAGCACAGCTGCTGCAGAAAACAGCCTTCAACATGGGAAAACAACCATATGTGGAGCTAAGAGCCGAACATGTGGTCATGGTGTATTTTAGGCTCTTTTTGTCGCGGAGTACTGGTAAAATCTTGTGGAGTGTGTCTGTGTGTTGGCCTGTGGGATTTGTTTGTCTCTAAGTTTATGGCTCAGTATAAAACTGTGATATTTTGCTGTTGCTGTGTCTGCTGTAGTGCAGTGGTTCATTGGTCTAAGGGTGTGATTCTTGTTGGTATGAGTGGTCTCAGGTTCAAATCCCAGGTGATCCCCTTCCTGGGCTCAATGAAAGCTGTGTCCTTAATTATGCAGAACTCTAGGCCATAACAGTTTATTCTAGTACCTGGCTACAGAAATAAACATTTCTGCTGTAAGCTAAGTTTAACATGAAGATTTTTTTGGCCATTGACATGCTTTTGGTGCAGTGTCCATTTGAGAAACTGTTTAGAGGGGAGACACCATCCAAACACAACAGAGCTCCTTGCAGTGGCTCGTTGGTCTAGGGGTATGATTCTCGCTTAGGGTGCGAGAGGTCCCGGGTTCAAATCCCGGACGAGCCCCAGGTGTTTACAACAGTGTTTTTGTAGTATCTCTGTCCACACTGTAACCTATAGATGCATTCTTGCACCAATATTCAACTGCCCTTTTTCCAACAGTATTTGAAGCTTTTCAGATTCACATTTGCATCTTAAGTTGCAAACACAACACATGGAGTAGAAGTCTGTTTAACCAGGAACTGAATGAAGTGCTCACTGTTGACGACTTTTGCATCAAAGTGCTGTGAACCCTGACCACTTGGCTTTCAGACTGGTTGCTTTAAGTTGCTTTCTCGCTGTCTGTTCACATGCAGTCACATAACACATGTTTACAAGCCAAGCTTGAGCATAGTGCAATAATCTAATCTGCCTGTTGGCAGCTCCTTATGGCTGCAGTGTCATCCGGTGAAGACATTTGATCAAACAAAATTAAATCTCACAAAGGTCAAAGGTCATACTGCCTTATTTGAGTGCTAGCTGCTAGCACAGTTTTTACCATCATGCTTCATGTACTACAGCCGATCCTTTAATGTGACATTGTCAGAGTCAGTGAGAGCCTGAGGTTTTATACGTAAATAGAAAACTGATGTTTCTCTTGAAAGTCATTACAGTCAGGATTTGAAACACTCATCTTACACATACAGTGTGTGTTGTTGTTGTTGCTGTCACATGGTTTCACATGCTGCTGTTTATCAGAGGACTGTGTCAGTCCAATTTGGGGAACCATTTTCAAAACAGGGAATTTAAATCTATGTCTAACTCTCTATTTCATCACATACACAGTCCAACATGCAGTGAAATTCTTGTAACGAGGCAGACGTTTTACAGCACCACCAGGAAACTTATGGTTCAGCATCTCGCTGAAGGACACTTTGATATGTGGACAGCCGTAGCTGGGGCTCGAACTGCAAACCTTATGATGATAATAATAATAATGATAATAATAATAATCTCATTTTCATTTTCTTCTTCCATATTTCTGTGGTCATCTGTCAGAAAACAGTTGTGCCTTGTGTCCCAATACAGACCGGCAAAACGTGTCACTGTGAAAAAGTGAAAAATTTTCACTGGTCAGGCTCCTGAGAAAACTCAGGTTGTGCTGTGACCCATTGTGATTGAATATTGACGTTACCTCAGGCATAAACAGTGTGTCTGAATTACACCCTGGCAGATTTTGTTTCATAATAAAGGTTCAGGTTCAATGTCGGACTCCCACTTCGTCATCATTGATCAATTTCAGTGCAGTTGGGAGATCAGAATGAAATGACGATTAATTTTATGTCACTCAACTAATTGTTTCAGCACCGATGCTGAATTAACCCTTCAGGATTTGTCGAAGCCTTCGACAGCAGACGGCTGTTTTGTTCCACTGCCCATTATAGTGGGCGGGGAAATAACGAATCAGTAAACAAAAAAAATGCTGTTTACTTCCTGTATAATCCTTATGTAGCCCAGGCCTTATGATAGCCGGTCCTGACGACAGAGATTGGACTGAACTGATCAAATTTTTTGTCGCTCACCTAAATTTGAATGTGTATTCACTGATAAAGCTATGGTTAAAAGTATGTACAGGAGTGTGTATCAATGTTATGCCCTTGAGCAAACATATGGTTGTACGCTAGGCTCAAAAAAGACTGTCGTTGAAGGGTACAATGGATGTGAATCAGCACAGTGCAGGAGAAGAACATGTGTATGATGAAACCTTTTCTTTCCTGGATGTATGCAGGGTTAAAAATAGCCCGTCAGCCTTGTCACCAAGGTGCTGATGGCATGCTGGTGGAAGATGAGTACCGTACCCTGCAGCTGATCGGAGCCTGAAAACGCTCCTTTTGAACTCAGTGACATTGGCTCGGCTTCTCTCAACAGTATTGAAATAATGACTCATCATATGTTACTGCAAATAGCTGCTTTACGCCGGGGGTTTTAAATCTGTGTATATTATAGAGCAATGGGGCACATTCAATCTGTTTCTGTTAGATAAGATGGAAATAGTTTGTAAACCACGGCTTGTTTATTTAAACGTATTTTCACAAACCACTACCTCGCAGTTAACGTGGTGAGTTTAAGTGGCTATAATCTATTTCTGGTATTAAACATCACAAACAGGTTGCTCATAGTGATGAAACTACAAAGATTTATCACCTGTAGCTACAGAGTTGTGTAACTAAAACTAAAGCATCAGATCAGCTGAACAGTCGTTAGCTTTACTGTTTTTGTTCATTTGGGTCTCGCCTCTAAAAGCACGTGCCATTCCTTCGACAGCCACTAGGTGCTGGCTCCAAAGAACCCTGGCTCCAATTAACTTCAAATAAAACTAGAAAAGCACTCGGAGAGCACCAAGCACAACATTTCCTTCCATATTGTGACTTCCACCAAAGATATTACTAGTATTAGTCTTGTGTTTATTTATATCAATATTAGTTCCACAGCGTCGTGGCTGTTTAAAGATGTCTGTTTCTAGCTTCATTTGTTTTTTATGATGCAAGTTTCAAAGATGGATTTTTTCATATTCTGGATCATATTATCTGAAATTATTCCTTTATCCAGATCAATCTTTGATATATTGTAGACCATGTTAGAAACTTGTCCTGTATATGTCATATGCATAAATGTCACATATGGTCCTATCTCCCAATGTTAAAGAATCCTTCAAAAAATTCCTGGATCCAGACAGTGATCCAGATCACTTCCAAAATCTAATTATTTGTTCCTTATCCCCATCTGGACAATCCCTGAAAATTTCATCAAAATCCATCTTTTTGAGTTATTTTGGAAACCAACAGACAAACAAACAGACAAACCCCGGCAAAAACATAACCTCCTTGGCGGAG
>OOFC01050377.1:5631-15683 GCA_900323345.1 Pseudochromis fuscus | reverse complement strand
TTTCCTCCCCCCTCCCCCTCCCCTCGTCCTCAGCCCCTTGGCCCGCTGCCAGACACTGAGAGCCATGCTAAATGTGTAAATCAGCGTGCTGGTAAATACCGGCTCTTAGCTGAAAGAGCCTGGGAAGGGAACGTGACCCCCGCTGTAACTCTGGAACAAAAGAAACAAGCCGTAGCTTCTCCCCTCGCCACGCCGTCAGTCCCGTCCAACAAAAGACGGGAGTGAGAATGAACAGGCGCTGCGGCTCGGCTGAGGGCCACTTTGAGTCCCGGCCGTGGAGAAGAAACATGGCAGGGACATACGGAGGCCGCCTGACCCCTCTGGGGTTCAGATTGTTCACACACAGACAGTACATCGTGCTGTCTGACTTCTTTATGGTGATGTGGATCTTCATATTTATTTGACCCGTCACAGTTTTATCTCTCATTGGCTACTGCAGTGACGTGGATCTGTTGCTAACAAACAAAACAAACCAACACAGGTGATAGCATGAGCTCACCGCTGAAGGAAATGATGTAAAACAAAGAAAAGTGAAAGCTACATTACAAAAGAACCAGAGAAGCTTTTTACTTGATAAATGTCTGAAGTGATCTTCAAAACAGGCTGAAATACGATTAATGTGCAAATTTTTTTGTGCTTTCTGAAACTGTACCGTCAACAGCACAGACCATAGTACTGTATAGTAATAACATGTGTGTTCTCCAAGATGCTGACAAAAGAGAAACAGACACAAACATACATGCATGGCCTTTTCATTCCTGAACTGCTTCTTACGCTAAGAAACATAAATCAGCAGCATCAAGACAAGAAACAGTGTTTGCAGGCTGCCGCTCGGTCGCGTACATGCCCTGCAGCCCAACCTGCTCAATAAATCTGACATTTTCCACAACTTCTCCTGCAGGGACACAGAGAGGCCATAACTTTCTCAAAGACAGACACACACAGGAAGAAAAAAATACAAAACATGGACTGAAAGCGGCAGAAATAGACATGTTAGAGAAAACAAAACCACCGTGGACAATATTGACTCAAGTAATTAGTCTGTGCAGATGTATCAGAGTTGTTACTAAAATAAAGATCGTGGGCAAAGAGGCAGAGAAACATGCAGTGATGGGGGCATGGGCACTTGGATCGAAGCTCTCCCATCATTCCTTTGCGCTTTGATAATATCCCAATAAGTCCATACCGACCAGCACTCTGGCACACTCCACCATCACGGACGCAGGAGAAGCCTTCTGTTACTCGTTACGCCTCACAAATTGAATTTGCACACTGAATAGTTCTGCTGGGATGTGCCAGATGCAAAGATCTGGATAAACATAAAAGCACTCAGGGCAGCCGTGTGTTTATATGCCAGCGCTCAGAGCCGGGGAAAGTTTTTTAAGCACCACGCGGCCCCACGCTCTTTTCCACGGTGGAAACCAGCTAACCTGCGCGGTAATCATCCCTCTGCTCCAAGTAAACCAGGAATGTGCGTCTCTGCTGTTTGATTTTCCTGCATTGAATTTTTATAAAGCAGAATTTGTTTACCCAAATAATGAATCAATTCATCATTACAGTACAGGCCCTGCACCGGTCCTGTCATTAGCGGGGGTTATTAACATATTCAGACCTGGGAGACTGACGTCGGTTACATAACGGGGCTGTGTCTGGAGTGTGTTAGCAGCTACCAGGAAGCTCGCTGCATGTGAACTGCTGTCCCACAAGCCAGAGACGTCTGACATGGACTTTTGTCTGCAGGAAATGGGCCCTTGTTTAATGCTGTTAACAGAAGCATGTATGGAATGCAACAACACAATTATCCTTTATTATATTACACTCATTTGAATACTCCCGATAGCATCAACACACACTCTCACCAGGCCTCCTCCCCACGCACCACAGAGCTCGGACAAAGGCTTTGTGTAGGTTTTCATCTAAATTCAAACAGGATTCAGAAGCCATTAGTAACATTGCACCAATTGCAGCTAGTTTTGTGAGACTGTTTGCACACTTGATTCAGGTTTAAAAATAAACTCTCACTATTGGAGTTCAGATCTTATCCTGTAATAACTGGAAAATATTTTCACGTTGGATTTAGACTTAAAAATATCTCAACTTAGGAAGGTTGTCAGTGTTACCTCTGGAAAGCAGGTTATGGTTTCACCTGGGTTGGTTTGTTTGTCTCTCAGCAATTTTTTTTTTCCAGAGAATAATAAAATACCGTATTTTCCGGACTATAAGCCACTACTTTTTTCCGACGCTTTGAACCCTGCAACTTAAACACTGGTGTGGCTCATGTATCGGCGGCACGAAGCTCGTTAGCTTTTTACAAGCTAGCAAGCTCCGTGCCGCCGATACATTTAGCCTCGTCACATCAGGACCACATGAAAACTGTTCGAATACATTCAATAGCGGCTTATAGACAGGTGTGCTCAATAGTCCGGAAAATATGGTAATCCTGTCTGGAAAGAATCCCAAAATCCCAGAAGATCCCCATCTCTTACACTGGATGAATGTTAGTAAATGAAAATTGCTAACTTTGTCCTGTCTCAGTGGATGCTGGATGGTGATGTTTACAATCTGAGACACTTTGGTGGACATCAGACATGGATTATGCTCTCTGGGTGCTTTTTAATTGGTGATAAACCACAAGACAATATGTGTGTGAATATACAACATTTTACAGCTTTCCATCCAAAGTTAGTGAAATATTATGCTGATTATTCCCAGTGCAAACCCTCTGGTTCAGCGTCTTGGTGCCACCAGTGTCTGAACCAGATTTCATGGCAGTCCATCAATTAGTCGTTCAGATATTTCATCCTGGACTGACAGCCGTCCTCACAGCCATGTTGCTAACAGGAATCATTTACATGAGCTCACATGTTCAATCCCTGCAGCGTTTTCTTTCTCGATGGTTTTTGTCTGGAGCTTTTTTTTCCCCACACGGTGGTTTCCCACTGTTTGACCTGTGGCTAGCCCACTGTGACGCGCTCACCTGCAGCCTGCCTCTAGATAAATATTCCCTGTGGTTTCTCTCCGACTGCTCCGCCAGACGACAACAGTGCGAGGAAGCGGCTGCTTAGCATGAGGGAGAATGTGAGATATTCAGATGTGGGCAGACTACGTCCCGTCTCAATCTGACCTTTAAATCACAGACTTTATTACGCTGGCGACATTGGCTAACTTGTCATTGATGTTGTCTCAAACAAATTAACTTGCAAATAAAAAGGATGAATTTTATTGGGCATGACATTCAGCTAAATGTCAAGTTGCTGTAGACTTTCTGATCTTTGGTGGCGTCTTCATGAAGTGGATCTTTGTCTCAGGTTCATTTATCTGCTGGTAGCTAGTCCCAATAAGTGACGCCATTAATGATTAAATTTCCATTTATTACCTAGCATGCATTGGACTTAACAACAGCTTATCTAATGGCTGAAACTTTGAATTAACAGTAGGATTGTTTATGTACAAGGTCATGGTCAGAATCAGATTGACAGTAGTATTATGGGAAAACAACTAGAGGATGAAGGATGAAGTCAGGAGTCTGGACACTCAACACACTAACTTTATCAGCTGCAGTCCAGTGTTATTAAAATTAATGTGCCGTAATAGCCTGTGTGCACATAGGGGAAAATAGCATGAACATACAGTGTACTCGATGACCTTTTTAGCTTCACATTCTTGCTCATATTATCATTATTATTATGTGGGGTTGTTCAGCTGTCAGCCAAGTGTTTTAAAGAAATATATCTTTAAAAAAAACAACAATTTTAGCAGCAGCTATCACTGTCTAACAGTACGGCTCATTACTTTGGGACATACGACCTCTGCAAGGTTGAAGCTGAGCAGAGCTCCGGTTGGACTGACATGAGGTCACCGCATCGCCGTGCACAACAAAGAAAAGTTTAACTTGCCCTGCACCCAACAGGCACACAACACTACCAGCAGAGCAGGGAGCTGTCAATCAATCAGTGTCTGCACCCGCCCACACAGTCCTGAGAGGAGGTGGACTCAGAGGAAAATAAGTGAAAACACCTGTGTGTGCAGGTCGGGAGTGTCGAGTGATGTGTACGAGGTTATCATCTTATCGGGTGTTTTATAATATTGCTTTGCTTTAGGAACACCTCATACAGTTAGATTTCTTCAAGATATTTTGTAAAGTGGGATGTTTCTGTCTGAACATGTAGAGAGATATTCCCACAACTTGTGTTCGTGTGAATATAATCACATGGCTGAGGACAGGTGGCTTTGCTGTCAACAGCCTGCAGGGCAGAGGCAGCGTCAGGTGAAAACACTGACCAGGCCGAAGGAGTCGAGACGCCCGAAGGAGTCGGGGCCCCCGAGAGGAGAACGGCATGTCGTTGTACGTGAGCGATAAGGACGGTTGGAGTACGGCGGGCGGGGGTTTTGGGTGGAGGGCTTTTTGGGAGGGTTAGAATAACTTGTATCGGGGGTGATTTAAGGCAGACGTAGATACTGTATCCTGTCAGCTCCAGACACACTCCACCACCCCACATGAAACTGTTGAGAACATTCCTCGGAGATGCCATCATTCAAGTCGGCTGTTGATCTGCAGGACGTAGCGCTGTGACGGACAGCAGTCACCCAGGAACATTTTGTTCCCATGAAAAAAGTCTTCGGTTCGACCTCAGTTGAATGTGAAGTTATTTCCGAACTGCATCATCGTGGAGATTTCACATCTAATAAGTCTGCATGTGAGGGGTTTCATTGAAGTCCCAACAGCCACTGAATTGGAGCCTGTCTTAAATTTAGGCACTGTCTCTTTTCATATCGGTGCATCAGCTGCTTCTGCTGCTAAAAGAAACCAAAACATGTAATCTGATTACGGCCATTTCCTGTTTAGAGTTAACATTCCTCTATTCCAGATGGGGTAACAGCTATAAAAGAGACTAAGAGACTTTAATGACCCAAGGTGACTCACACATCCTCAACTTTGTGAATCTAATCAGCCGTCCTAACATCCCAATGGCAGACATCCAGTGGTCCTTTTAACTCTGGTTTGGTTTGGCTTCTGCTGCCGGTGGAGAGTAAAAGTCTTAAAAGTACAATGGATTGTTTGTCTTTTTACCTCAACCAAGGAGCTCATGTTTTCACCCAACAGAACTTGATTTTTTATGAAGGAGATTCCCCCAGAAACTAATGTTTTTGGACATGGGGCAGGGCATGAGATCCTGTATGTAAAGAGTCCCCAAAACCAAGAAAGTCCTTATCTCATGTTTTGAAAATTGATCTTAAAATAGGAAATATAGATGTGCATGGACTATGGCTTGGTGAAGGCTTTGGCTTTGTACAGCAAAAGCAGCTGGTGAAGTGTTGTTAGTGTCAAATATCTGGGGCTGGAATTGGACATACTGTTGGATCAGTGTATTGGGCAATACTGTCTTGTTTCATGTATATTCGTATTTGTGTACAACTCTATACAAGCCAATAAGTAGCAAAGATTTCCAGTATCAGTTGTGCTCTAATTGGTGTTTGTGAGTTCTGGTTTAAAAAAGCTCTTTGCCACTTGGCTTTGAAACTGCCAACATTTACACACAGTCTGGAAGTTTTGATGTCAAACCCAGTGAACCCCGGCATGGTTGCATGTCACAGTAGTGTGTGAAACATTATCCAAAATATCTAAACTAAGACGCTGCGATTCAGCATGTGTGCAGTTCTCGGGCCAACAATCACCCAATAACTTTGCGTTAAGCTGCATGAACACCAAATGAGAGCGTACAGCGTTTTCGAGAGGCCAATGTTAAGACGCGCTCAAGAGGGCCCAGAATTTTATTTTATTTTTGCGGGCGGCCGAGGAATGTGCTACAGTAACACAAAACAGACCCCGGCAGACCAGAAGCCTTGTGTTCATGCAATGACACAATTAGTCTCGGATAAGGAGGGTGGTGGAGCAGTAGCACAGATGAAAGGTGCTTTTAGAGGTCGGCAGTTGTGATAACCTCGAGGTCTAATCTAAAGGATAAAGGATACGAGCCTGGTGGACTCGTAAAGCCGCCCTGTGGTATCTAACAGACGAGACCACTAACTGGTGAAAATTAAGTTTGTAGGGATTTTTTTTTTTTTGCCCTACGATGAGCAGCATCAGGAGAATGATGGCGAAACTGAAACGTAGCGACAGAATACAGATGTGCACAGGAAGGAAACGTCAATGGTGACATCCTGTTTGTTTTCATCCACATCAAGCCGTCATCTTCCTCTAGCAGCACTTCATTTGAATCTTCTTCTGTTGGAGGCCATTATCATTATACTCTTCCTGTTTATCAGCCTCGGGCCTCATGCTCTCGCTCCCAGCTCCCGGGATGATGATGAAAACTGTCGGATGGTAATCGGATTAGCCCGGCCCGGCCATTTGACAGATCATGAGTTCTGTTGGAGCAATCCCACCACTGGTTCTCCAACACTTTGTGCCACAGTCGAGTTAAACAAGAAGCTACAGTCTGCGGGGTCAGGGATGAATGTTTAGCTTTTTAATCTGGGTACTGCAACACTGACACTGTCATTACCTTGTCCTAGCAACGCTGAGCTCTCTAGTCATCATAGTAGTGATAAAACTCAGTCAATGTCAGTTCAAAACATTGTCCTTTCTGGTGGAAGAGCTGTAGTTAGTTAAATAAAGTATGACCACTTTTAAAGCTACATTAATTGGTTTTGGACACCTGTGGGCAGCAAGTTGCCTGTGTTTACTTGCAGTTAATTAAGAGGAAGTAGCGTGTAGGGTTTTAGCTTTTCTGTGTTAGCTAGCTAGTTGCTAACTTTGTCTGTTGTTTGGTACTAATCAGGTAGTAAACTGTTGTAGGGCTGCAGCTATTGATTATTGTAGTAATCGAGTATTCTATCAATATTTCTATCGAGTAATCGTATAAGAAATGCTTTTTAAGAAATACTAGCAGAATCCCTGACGATCGTATGCTTCCCGTTAATGTGGTATTTTAAGGTGGAAGTGCTTTGGTGCAAAGAAAACTCCTTCCTGCTGCCCAACACATAAGCACGACGGCAACTCTACTTGGACAAACTCCCACTTCTTCTTCTTCTGTTTGTTTTACAGTGATTGAAACTTAGTTGCTCATTACCGCCACCTAGCTAACCCTCTGGGAAAAACCATAGGGAAAAACACTACTCTGTGATCAAATGCTGCTTCGATTCGAAGCTTTTTTGCCTCAAGGATTTTTCCTTATTGAGTTATTCGAGTTACTCGAGGAATCGTTGCAGCCCTAAACTGTTGGTGTCTTTAAAGCTTTTTTGCAAGAGACAAACATGGCTGAAAGAGACAAATTGAGCTGAAACAATAAAGTTAAATAAATTAAAACCAAAACAATGGGCTGTAAGAAGCTGAAGTGCTGCACAGAGGTGAGGGGCGCTACAGAGTTAGAGTATCATTCAGGAACACCTTTCACATCACAAATTTTCAATTGTTGGTTATATGAAATGATGACCTTTCAGTGTGATGTAATGTGTTGTATCTGCAGTGAAGACATGAATCCATTAAGTGTGATAGATCCTTGGTGCATGGAGAGTTATGACTGACCACTTCCTCTTTGTTTTCAGGTGTCTTCCTCTTGCGTTCCAGCCACAAACTACGAGCTGGTAAGTCAGTTTGTATTTTTTCTCCTTTGTGTAGTAATTGCTTCCATGCTGGACGTGCTCAGCAGGCAGTATTGGATCCTTCCTGCTGCAGAATTATTGCAAACAGGGTTGGAAAGTAACAGCCTCTATCAGCTACACCAACACAGCGGTTACCACTGCAGATAATGAAGCATTATCTGGAGGCCCCCTGAGACAACCTTGTGATTTGGAGCTGTGTAAATAAACCTGAGGTTGTTTCAACTTAACCATTGTTTGTCAAGTGCCCTGTTTTTTGATTGTAAAAATAGATTTTACAAGTGTTTTTAAGCCTAGAAAGCAAAGTAAAGAAAGGTAAATTAAAAAGCTGTGGAGTTGAATCTGCCGTATCACGATGACGACTTTCGGTCTGCAAAATAACACCGAGCAAAAGTGGGACGTAGTCTGAGTATGAAAAGATTTTGCAAGGGCAATAAAAAAGACGCTTGCTCCGTTGCCTTATTTGGTATTGGCATAAGAAGCCGTGTTAGACTTGGATATGATTTGCTCACTCGCTTCCTCGCATGCTGTGTGTTTAAATGGTTTTGGGTGCTTGACAAACCAAAGCAAATATCCCCTGCACTTTCCTGCGCTCGCGGAGAACATATTTCTCGAAATGTCTTGTTTTTCTTTCATAAACGCTGCAGTAATTAAGCAAGAACATGTTATTATCCTCGCAGATGCTTTTGCACTAGATGCTTTTGCCGTGAACACATCTGTTTAAGATGTGCAGAGGGACGGGCTGAGCTCTCCGGGCATTGTTAAAGACCGGCTCTCTGGTTCTTCTGCTGCTGACACCAACACCTTTGGACACATAGTGCACCACAGAAACAGCCTTCAGTGCTACCTGTCGGCCTCCACTTCCCTCACCTAACCTGTGGTCTGTCTATGGATCATATTTCTGTTTTTATTTGACTAGAAGTGGCTGAAGGAAGCAGAGGGAGGCGGTAACAGCAGGGCATTATATCTCCTTTCTCCTGCCAAAAGAAGTCTCCCCAGAGGCTTTCACGCCTGCATTAAAGCTGCTGATTGCCCTCATAAACACTGACGAGCTGAGGTGTAAAGCATTTGTGGACGTATCTTTGCAGAGAGGAGGGACAAGGGCGAAAAAAACCTGTAACGCCATGTGAATCAACGGTTTTCAAGGCCAACAATGAAGCGTTTTATAGTACCCTGAAAATAGACGGACACTGTGGTGCAGAGTAGAAAACATGAGAAATAAATAGAGACAGGACACCTGCCGAGCGTGGGTTTGAGTTAAAGTGTTGAGTTTTGTTGGGAAGCTTCGGTTTCTCAGTCGTGTGTTACAGATGAGTAAGTCATTGCAGTGTGCGTCACCCCGCTGGAGTTATGATGCTGTTTGTGTTTGTGTGTGTGGACGTGCCGGAGAGCGTACACGCCTGCGAGCGTTCCCAGCAGCAGCTCTCCAGCCCGAGGTGTTCGCTCGGCCTCAGCTCTCCTCAGACCCTTGTTTGGTGAATTCCTTCGCTCGCAGCCAGACACCAACGTGATTTAGTGCAGCACTCAGGTGCAGACTGATTACAACTCGGACCATATATTAACTCAGTCAGAGAAAAATGTTGGAATAAAGAAACCCTTTTTGTTTTCTGAATCCAGATATTCAGGGAGATGGATGAGGTGGAGCTGGATGAAATACAACTTTCTCACCAGGTGATCGGGCTCCTGTTGAATGAAATGGAAATCAGATATTTTCACGCAGCTGTTTCTTAGCAGCGTCTCGTGATGTTACTGTTTTAATTAGTATTTAAGTAGGAAGTATTTTCTTCTTAAAACTAGCAAAAATTGAGAGAAGATGCTCCAGCTAAATGTAACATTGTTGGCAAATCGCTTTGACCACAAGGTGCTGTGGGACTTTTGATCCTCTCACCTGAACTTCCTGAACAGAGCTGGTCCATAGTAGTTCAAGACTCAACTTTTTAGAGCTTCAAAGTCGACTATGTAACTTGTGTATGGTGACGTATCTCTGTCAAAAATAGGATATGAAGACAGGACAAAACTTTTGGAGCCATTTGATTGGATCACATCATCCTCAAGGGCCATTTATTAGTTGCCCCCTAATCTCAAAATAATAATGACTTGTAACGTCCAGGTGGCTGAAGCATGGTGAAGCATTTGTAACAATGACTAAAATAATATAATAATTGCATATGAACCACTTTTGGGCCCATCTTTTGATTGGGTCAGACCACCTCCATAAATTTCCAAGATTTCCATGTTCTTGTAGACTCAAACTTTGTCCAGGGTGTACGGTCTTGGGTGAAAATCCATACAGTATGCATGAGCCTTTGGGAGCCTAGAGCAGGGCCAAGACACTGCAGGTTTTCCTACCAGCCGGTCTCTAAAACAGGTGATTTTAATGATTAACACCTCCTTTAATTTGAGGGAAGGAGCTCATCAGTGAGATCAGCTGCTGGAGAGATGGTTGGAAA
>OOFC01050376.1:0-15381 GCA_900323345.1 Pseudochromis fuscus | reverse complement strand
CAGTTTGTCATGAGAGGAGCATGGATGTCTGCTTCAAGTGGAGACTGACATGTAAAAGTATAAAGTACACAATCTCCTTCATTAGAAGTATTCTGCTGTACAGTGTGTATTTATATTTAAACACATTTGTGGTGTGATCACTTTCAGCCACACACACAGAATTGATATCAATCTGTATGAAAACCCTGAAAAGTAGCACAGCAGCAGCTGTAACTGACATTAACACAGAGCATTAAGCTAAATACCAAGACCTGATCACAGTGCAGCAAACACAGAACACGGGCTGTTGCTGTGATGTTGATAACATTGCACTTTATTTCAGGCTTTGACTGACAAGTTACCATTACAGTAACACATGGTTAATGTCTCCACAGTAAATGCTAACACACGTTATCATATCAACGGGGTAGCTAATGTTAGCATGCTAACGCCGAGTCAGCGGCGAACGCTAGCTAGCTAGCTAGGTCCAGTTAGCATATGGTTGGACAGCTAGCATAAATACAGACAGCATCCATCACGTTGTGATAATAAATAGGATGCTAACTGTCTCTGTTATTATACTGAACTCCTGTACAAACTGTACATAATACTATTACAGCATAAGAAGTGCCTTAACATTGGAAATCATGACGAAAATACATTTAGATTTACTTACCAAAAAGCCTGAAGGTCGATTTGAACAATTAACTGAAGAAGGAACCATGATCAGAATAAAAGACGCCGACAAACTGTGGAAAAAATGATAACTCCACCAAAAAATATTGCAAAGCGAGTTCATGGTGAATGACCGTTCTAGCTCCGCTCCTCCATAGGACTTGTCAATCAAACGAGACCAGACCTGTCAATCAAGCTAACCACGCCCTTAATTATTCAATTTTTTGGAGCTAAAAATCTCCTTAATAAAGATTTTTTTTTTCAGATGGACCACCAGATCACTAATAAGACGAATTAACTTTAATTAATGACACTAGAATGACTTCTGAAAAAAAATTATTGACTGAGTATTTCATGATTGAAAATGATGATTTTTGAATTGAAGTCAATTGGAGCCAGAGTTTTTTGGAGCCAGTCCCCAGCGGCAGACGGGTGTATTGCAACTTTTTGCACTTCAGCATGGGCTTCATTTTCGAGCTCACTTGTGTCGTCCATCTTTATATACAGTCTATGGTACTAACAGTAGACTGTATACAAAAATAGTACTAATAGACAAAGTGGGGCTCAAAAATAAAGCCAATGCAGAAGTGCAAAAAATACACCCAATGGCCACTGGAGGCTGGCTCCAAGGATCTCAATTCCAATTCCAAAAAGTCGATTTAAAAAAATCATTTTCAATCATGAAATACTAGTCAATTTTTTTTCACAAGTCATTCTGGTTTCATTAGCTAAAGTCAATTCTTACCAGTGATCTGGTGGTCCATCTGTAGAAAATCATATTAAGTAGATATTAGGCTTCAAAAAGAGGAATATTTTGGGGCAAAGTTAGCAGAATCGACAAGCCAGGAATCCAATGATAACAGCGCTGAAGTCCAGTCTCACACACATTGAGCTCTGATCTCAGGTTCAAGGTTTAGATCCACCTCCTCACTCCTGCCTTCATATACAAATATGGTCAACTTCTGGCTCCATACAGCCAATATGGTGACATTCAAATACCAATCTCCTGGCTGCAAAACGGGAGTCTACAAACCAACAGGTGACATCACACTTTCCTTGTCCATTTCTATATATTATTCACTGAAACCACTGAAATGGTTCAGCTTTCTGGGAAGAATTCATAACTTTGTATCTCAAAGGATTGTGTTGAAATTCTGTGCACATGCAGGATGATACTGATCTACACTTCAGAGATCAGACATAGATCATGCCTTGGTTCGTGCTCTCTGAGTGCTTTGTAGTTGGTATTGTTGTTACTTGCAAATTTGTTTTGGGAATTTGGTTAACAAAAGAACAATGTCAACTTAGTCCTGCTTTATTGGGTAATGTTACAGAAAATTCAATTATAAAATCATAATTATTTTGTATAATGCTCTTATGTGAATTTTTTTTTTTATCATGTTGTGTTTCATCCCTGCAGTAGTCCACCAAACAAGTTAATCCCACCTAGTTCTATTAATTGAATGTTATTTTTAATTGCAGTTGGTTAGACTCGTAGTTTAATGCCAAGACCATGCATTGTTGACACAAAAAAATCTTTTAAACAAGTGTGTAATACACAAAATTTAAAGGATTCTTTTCACTGTCAGTCACCGTCATTAGGTGAAATTCATATTGATGGATAGATAGACAGACAGACAGACAGACAGACAGACTGGTTGAGTCAATCCAGCTGCAGTAATTGCCAGCTGACAGGAGGTAGTTTGTCTTTATTCCACCTTTTTTGTAGTCCAGGGTCTGCATTCCTGGTCCTCAGGGGCCGCAATCCTGCATGTTTTAAATGTTTCCCTCTTCCAACACACCTGATTCAAATGACCAGGATCGTTAGGAGGCTTCTGCAGAGCTTGGTGATGAGTTGATCATTTCAGTCAGGGGCTTTGGAAGAGGGACATATCTAAAACATGCAGGATTGCGGCTCTCTAGGACCAGGGTTCCAGACCCCTGTTGTCTCATGTAGACTGATGCTTCGTTATAACTTGGGAAAATGTATCTGGTACTAGATTGTTTTTTTATTTGTTTGTTTGTTTTGTTTGTTTTTTGTTGTTTATTTTGTGGTTATTATGGCAAAGGCCAAGCTTGTTTTTATCAGCCCTGCCCTGGCAGTTTTCAATTTGCCCCTTCTGTAATACCTCAAAACTCCAACAGGTGGCACTCTCTCCTCCCTCATTTCCATGTAGTCAAAGGTGCAATTCCTGACTTTGTTATAGCGCCAAACAGCACTCAAAACTCCCAAGTTTTAAAATGTCAAAATTTTGGGACTTCTGAGGGGATCTAGTAGACAATGCTGCAGATACAGCAAAATCACTGAGGTTGTCCACCTCAGCAGACCATGGAAAAGCTGGGACTCCATCAGCCTCCAATTCAGACTGATGCACTGAACTTGTACAAACCTCGTGTGAGTGTTTCACTCATGTCTTTTGTAATTACTCCGATGGCAGATGATTCACAGAGGATCCATCCGATGTGACACCACTTGTTCTGAAAGTGCACAAGGAGACTCCATTTTTCATATGTAGGTTCATCAAAAGCCAATATTGCACTGCTCTGGGCAATTTGTCATTTTATATACATTGCATCAATAGTGCAGGGCTGTGTGGTACATTTAAGTGCTCTGTAACTGCACATACAGTACATGGGGAGATGTGTTTTGACTCGTAGACTTCTTCCCGTTACACTATGTTACAGACAGTAGGGTTGGCTTCACAGAGGCATAATGTTCACCTCATTTTCTACACACATTATTCTGCTCTTCCTTCACCTGTGTGAGGGGAGGTAGTGGCGAGATGAGATATTTGTGGCTGTTATGTTAGCACATGCCCCACGTTGTATAACTTTACAAGGTCTGTTGCTCTAAGGCACAGATAGCAATCTACAGCTGTTTGATAGAGCAATCGTAAATGTCTCAAACAGCTTTGAATTTACAGTTCTGTTAAACAGTCCTGCTGCTTTTAGGGGCTTTTGTGATGGTTACTTAAATGGACAGACATATTGAATGCATACATTGAGATTATGTAGCCTAATGTATCAGACCAATCACATAAAACAACATATTTAGGCTTTAAATTGGTTGGTGGATCAAATCAGAGAGTGTAGACTGCTGCTGAGATTACTGCTACTAAAACAGCCCCTCTCCAGGATCCTCACAGCACTCAACAGCCACAGTGGCAGCTACCAACACTACAGGACAAAGCTGCACTTTGAGTAATGGCTTAACAAACCCCCTGAAGGGAGAATTAAAGAGGTGGGCATGATGTGCACAAGCTAAGCACCTCAACATAATGTAACTGCTGAGATGCCGTGCTCTGCGGGCTTGCTCCATCTTGTCTACATTCCTCAGCAAACTCAGGGAAGTGGCTCACGGAAAATTCCACGTTTGTGGCATTTAAGAGGGCAAAATGAGAAAGATAAAGGGCAAGATCCTAGTTACTACTGAAGTGTGAATTTAAAATAGAAAAGGTTATGTTTCTTTTTATAAAAGGTCTTTGTTACATCCAGTTGTTGATTTACAACCAATTTAAAATCAGTAAATGATGAAATATGGTGATTAACACAGGAAGGAGTTCTACATTTTTGGAAATAGGCCTATTGGCTCTATTACCGAGAATTAGATGAGAAGAGCAATGTCTCTGCTCAGTAAATGTGAAGCTGCCACCAGCAGATAATTAGCTCAGGAAAGACTGGAAACAGGGAAAAAAAAGAGAGACGGGTTTTTGCTTGGCTCTTGTCTAGTGGTAACAAAATCCACCAGCACCTGTGAAACTCACTATTTACCACTTTATATCGCATTTTAGAATCTGAACAAAAACTGTCTGACAAGACCCCAAAACTGTTTTGGTTTTTTTGTTGGTTTCACTTTGAATTGGATTGGTACAGAAATATAAGATGCTAATATGTAACATTTAAAGGTTCTTCTGTCTTTGGACAGACCCAGGTTACCTGTTTCACTCTTTTATAATCTTCATGCTCAAATCATGCTCATTTGACTTTTGTAAAGAATGATTCCTCAAATTATTTTAACTGCTCACTTTATTTTTAAAGTAATTTCACAGGTATTTTTTGTTTAGTATTATTTCCCTAAGATCTAAGATAAATATTCAGTTACAATATATACAGTGCTCATGCTCTGCATGACAGTTGAGTGACGTGTTTTTGCTACTTCAGGCTTTTGAATCTCAGGTTAAAGCAAGTCAATGAGAAAGAAATGAAGACCAGCTTTTAGCTTTTACTCCACATCCATTTTACCTACATAGAGACATTTTAATGTCTGTTTTTCAGATGTGCAAAAGAAAGTTACCTGATGGATATCAAAGTGATAAAATCTAATATTTTCCCACTTAGCTTTTTGATGCAGCATGTTCAACCCACTGACATAACTAAATGTAAAAAATACATTTTTTGAAAATGGTTTTCTTGTTAAATGGGACATATTACGGAAAATCCACTTTTTAAAGTCTTTTATATGTACTGTTTGGTATTTGGCTTACCTCCAAGTCCACTGAGTGTGAGATTTTAAAACCATCTCATTGTGAGCCATTCTGGATTCTGATATATTGTGACATAGACCTTGGAGCAGACGGCATCTGACAGGGTCTGACAGATGCTGCGTTAGCCAATCCCTCCAGAGTATCCCACGTGGTCTCCCACAGCTTTAGAAGCGTAGGCTCTGCCTTCTTGGATTTCTCCGTTACAAGAGAAGTTTGGCCAAAGCTCTGTTTGAGTTGTAAAAACCCACACATTTCATTACACAGGCTGCCAGCCTCACAGCAGGGTAGATTTTTCTCATTTACGATTCCTCGTGTTGCGCTGGTTTCGTGGTTACGGTGATGGCGTCCTGACATCAGTGCAACGCAACGGAGGGGAGGGAATTAAAGCAACAGGGACCAGAAAACAGACCGTTCCAGCCAGAGCTGACTGAGTGTTTTTGAGGCAGACTAAAATACAGGATCAAAGCGGAGTTTCACCAAGAAACTTCAGAGGAGTTTCAGATTCTAGGAGCATATAAGATGTATTTAAACTTCCCTGAAAACGAGTATAATATATCGCCTTTAAATGGGTTTTCAGTCAGTTTTTCTGCAGGTAAAATGTTCAGTATCTTTAAGTCTGATGACTGAATCCACCAGTCTAAGACCGTCAAGTTTTTATCACCTTCAAAAGCTTAAGCTGTGCAGGCAGTGTGTTTGGGGTCACGGTTTTGTTGCAGGTTGAAGGTCTAGCCAATGAGATTGAAGAAATTACTTTGTACCGAGGTAATTTCTCTCTGTTCACTTCTAAATTCATCCTGCAACTGCAAGTGATCCTGTTCCATAAGTAACCATACAAAATTCTCAGGGTGTGACATGTTTCACTGATGAGCTGGAATGGTTTCTGTTTCGCTTTCTGTCCTTCCCCACACTGTTGTCTTTCCATCGCTTTGAGAAATGTCTAAATTTTGTCTCATCTGTCTTTTAAACTTTGCTCCAGAACTTTTCTAGATTGTTTATGTTTTGGCAAAGTCCAATCCAGCATGTTGATTTTTTCTGCTGAGAAGGGGTTTGCATCTTGTAGTATTTTTTCTGTTGCCAATGTCTTTTGCATATTTTGGATTGGGATAATTTCACACCTGTGCTCTTTAGACTGGCAGTAATGTCCCTGGGTGTTGTTTTAGTTTTTTCCTCACAGCTCTACTTGTTTTTCTGTCTTCGGGTACAGTTTGTGAGTGTCCTGTCCTGTGTGTGTTTTTTCTTCAGAACTTCCTACATTTCTGTATTTTATAAATCTGTTTCCTTCCTCACTTTTTTGTATCTATTCTTATAGATGAGCTGTTTTCTGTCATAAGGTTTTCTTGCATTAATGTTGTTATTTTCCTCCTGGCTTGTGAAGGAGACTGAAATGAAGACTAAACACCGACTGCCTTTATATGTGTGTGAACACAAACAAAAAGGAAACATCGGAGCAACAAGTCACACCTGTCAGCATACTTTTGCATATTTCAGAGTTGAGGCCATTAACACACAACCATCGCTGTGAAATAGTGAAGCGTAAATGCATGTAAAGACCATTTAACTGACTGCAGCTGACAATTGTTCCTTTTATTCATTCTCACATCTTAGCACACAGGCAGGGACCAAGCAGTCAAGCAATGAGGAAACAGGGGTTTTTGTTAAAAAATAAAGGGTTTTATTTGCCCAAAGGAACCAAATAATATAAATCACAAACTTAACAAGGTTTATATAAAAGAGGTCAACAAAATATGCTTTTCAAAATAAGGCAAAATGAGAAATGAACCAAATGAAGTAAGCTAATTGATATCTACAGAACCCTATCTAAACACAAATTCCCCCGGACCAAAGTAAACAAGTCGTAGAGGCTGATTGGCAGGCCATGGGATTTAATGAGTCTCCTCTCTCAGCCCTGCTTTTTGCCTTGCCAGGAAGGGACATTACCTAACACACCAGAGCTCTGCAACCCTGGTCCTTGAGAGCCACTATCCTGCATGTTTTAGATGTTTCCCTCTTCCAACACACCTGATGCAACTGATCAGCTCCTCATCCAGCTCTGCAGAAGCCTGATAACGATCCTGATCATTTCAATCAGGTGTGTTGGAAGAGGGACACATCTAAAGCATGCAGGATTGCGGCCCTCGAGGACCAGGGTTGCAGAGCCCTGCCTTACACTATAAAAATTAGTAGACCTATTTAAACCAGTGTTTCTCAACTCCAGTCCCCGGGACCCACTATCCTGCATGTTTTAGATGTGTCCCTCTTCCAACACACCTGATTCCAATGACCAGGATTGTTAGCAGGCTTCTGCAGAGCTTGATGATGAACTGATCATTTGAATCAGGTGTGTTGGAAGAGGGACACATCTAAAACATGCAGGATAGTGGGTCCCGAGGACTGGAGTTGAGAAACACTGATTTAAACAATGCATGGCTACATAAATGAACTCAATAAAATAAACTGTTGAATGAAGTTTGTGAGTGAAAATGTTTGGGGTGTGGATGCAAATTAAATAAAGGTGCTTAAAGGGAGACGTACATGTACATTACCCTTCCTGGCTATGCTCCTGTGTGGCTGTGGCCATCACACACACAAATGCCGAATACCAATTTTAATTGACATTGGGATAGCACTGTAGACAGTATTGTGCAAAAGTTTGAGATACAAAAAGTAAAGGGAAGATGCTCTCAAAAATAATGTCACAAATAGTGGGTGTTCAAAGCAGCTTCCTTCTGTGGATTTAGTCCATCTCAGTGCCATCTCTCTCTTCATGTACTTCTAGATTGACTCCATGATGTTGAGATCAGGGCTCTGTGGGGACCACACTGTATAAGCAGGATTTGTTTTTCTTTTAGTTGCTGAATGTAGTTTTTCTCTGCTTGCATGCTTGGATTAGGGTTATTTATAGTTCCCCTCATGGCTATTTGTGCTGGATTAGACACAATCCAGAGTATCTTTCAACCAGCCCAGTGCTAAAAATCTTGAACAGGACTGTTCATATTATGAAAAATAATTATAAAATTCCTATACACAATGTGTCTGAGGTGTTTTGGTGAGTAACTCCTGCATGTAGAGACAATTGTGAGAGTGTTGCATAAGATACCGAATGCTCTTTTGAGTGAAGTTGAAATGCTGCATTTTGCATTTGGTTTAGAACTTGGGTGTTTTATTCAAAGCAAAGAAACAGTGCACTGAGCATGTAGATGCAGATACAGCTTGACTATTATTCCTGGAGTTTAATTCAATTTTTAGTTTGAGCCCCAGCTGCTTTAGCTGCCTTTTAACTGCAATCATTTAGAGAGATTAAAATCTGGGAGCTGGGTTTATGCTTCCACGCAGCATTCAGCATGAATCAGTATACCTTGGGGACACTGGATTGGCTCATCAAAGGATACATTTCTGCAAACTGACATGTCAGTGATGCCTGTTCTTGCCTGATATACATTTATTTCTCTTTTTCACTTAAAAGAAAAAAGATATCTTGATCTTTGCAACTACCTGTATAAAGATAAAACAAAAACTCATTCACCCCTGAGTAATAAATTATGAGCTATATACTGAGAGAATACTGACATAGCACACACTGATCTTCAGTTCATGTCAGGGCAGGTTTCAGTTTTTAGTTTAGGCAAGTGAAGAATATTAATCATTTATTTTTTTATGTATTAACATTTGCATGTACAGTTTTTAGTTTTTTTTCTTCCACTCATTAATTTCTTCTTGTTTTCTTCTTTACAGTGTGGTAAACTGCTGGATGAAGTGCAGTGCATCTTGATTGTCTTTCAAGTCTCGGCACAGCAGTGCACATCTTACCTGAGAGTGGTGGAGTTGCAGCAGGTTGGTGCCCCGGGGGCCTCCAAGCCCTTCCCTACCCCCACATGATCTTTAGTATGGCCTGTGTCCTCACTGGTGCACTCATCTGCTGTACAGGCACCCTGTCAAAGAACATATAGGTGGAGCTGTGGTGGTTCAGTAGTTTCACTACACATGCCAATTTGAACAGTTAGGCAAAATTCAGCTCTTTTCACCTCCTTGAGTGGATTTTAAATGAATATTAAAGTAAGAGAGGCTTGATCTTTACACTACAACTCTCATGCCTATGCAATAAAAATGTTCATTAGCCTAGCTTAGCATAGCCTTACAATAAGTAAACAACTGTCTCTAAATGGACTACTTGAAAAAATGTTTTATTTACACTTTACAACATTAGAGGCGCTAGTAAGCAGATTTTGCCACTTCCAGAAAAAGTGAGACTTGTTTCTCCCCATATTTGTCTAAAGCAAAGTAAGCTGTAGCTACACTATTAGTGCATCAAATAAGAGTATTTTGTGAATGACAGTTTGTTTAACATGTTGATACAATGTATGATGAAATCAGAAAGCCATAAAGTGAACTAGTAATCCCAGAACATGTAGTTTTACATGTATATTAAGCACACATCTGAACCTTTATTTATTTATTTTTTTATGGGTGTAAATAGGGATAAATTAAAGAAAAATTCTACATTTGTCAAGACAGAACAAGACTAACTTTTGGCTCAGCTGTAAAAATTTTCTTTTCACTGTCTTACATACAGATATCCTGCTTTAGGTGCAGCGCTGCATTCCAGACAAGTCAAAACTCGACTGTGTGTGTTCTCTGTCTGAGGATAACAGGGAATCAGTTAAACTGGGTGGATGCAAGGAAATGGGTCACATAATTCTATTACTTAAGAGGATAAAAATTAAAATATAAATTGAGTTAAACTCAGGTCACCTCCTGACAGGTATTCTGAGGTAAAGATTAGTTCACACTGGTTAGACAAAATGTCAGTATTTTCTTTATTTGTGCCCAGAAGAAAACCAAATGGTTAAAGTCACTTCCAAGATGTCATTTTTTTTCATAATCTGTTCTGCACTTAAAAAAAAATTGAATGAGCTGATTTCCATCAAGGTACAGTTTTTCTATGGCATTCTCCATCAGTAGCTTCTCTCAAACAGGGAATAAATCCTCTAAACAACACGCCTAAAGAAACATGCCTTTGAAGGAAAGTCAAAGACAGTATCAGCAAACTTAAAAAGGGCTTATTACTTCTGTCATTTCCATAAAATTTGGGTTTTGAAAGTACCTCAGGATGTGTTTATTACTGATACATTTTCTCCACAGTAATAAGCCCCAAAGTTTCCAAATGCTATAGTCATCCAACTCTTTTTAAAACTCTTATTTTAAATATATGGAAAAACATCAGAGAGAAGATTTTATGGGATTAAAAACTAAGTTACAGTTTTGTCCACCAAACAACACAGGGTTGAATAGCTAATTTTGAAGTAAACAGGTTGAACACAGTTTCAAAATAATTTTATTTATCATTACTAACTTACTGATAATGTGAGGTTGTTGTTTAGTCATGCTTGTTGCCACTGTTTCTGTGTATGAAACACACGTTCCTGTAAGTTGTGCATTGCAGTTACTGTGGTTGAGATTGTTTGTGTAATGTGTCAAGTTTTTTTGCGAGGGAGGAGATGGTTTTGATTTAACATTCAGTTCCTGACTGAAAAAAGGCTGCGATAGGGTGTGGACTAGCTCCAAGGCAGGAAAAAGGGGAAGGTTTAACCCTGTTGCTACATTGCTATTGGTGGAAATGGGGACAAAAATGCCTGTACCTGGTGCAGGTAAACAGACATCATGTGCAGCAGAAGTGGATCGGCTGGCAGGATTTAGTGCAGCACATAAATTTTTCACTTAACCTACCACTGTGGACAACTTGACAGCTTTGTTTTTCACTTTTGCTTTTGTACAGGTTGGTGTTGTGTACCTTGTCTAACCACAGTCAGACAAAACAGGCAAGTTAGTATTTGTCAGTTTATTTCTTTGGTAAATGACTTACTGGTGCTTTATTGTTGTGATTTCCTTCCAGATGGCGTATGCATTTCACAAATCTTACCTCATCAAGCAGGTGAGTTGAGGTTTGAACAAAGTTGAATAGTTGAACAAATGATAAAAAAAAAATTCACATTTTTCAGCAATTTCAAGTTCTGTTTTATATGCAGAATTAATTCTCGCAGGAGGAAATGCTTGAGCTGAAGTGTGCTACAAGCTGAGAGACAGTAATGGAGGGTTGCATTTGTCTGGGTTTGGTGTCTACATGTTACACAGCTCCCTACATTCTTCAGGCTCAAAAGACTCAAGAAGGACAAGAAACAGTGAAAACAGGTCCTGTCTTGTGCAGGGGAGAGGCCCGCCTGGCACACCCTTCACACACACATTAGAAAGACACTTGAGCACACACTCCAATGGAACCTCTCCTTCATGTATTTTTTCTTTTTTACTAAACTGACACTTCTTTCCTGACAGAAAAAAGAAAGAATGACATCATTAAAAACATTGAAGGGAAACATCGGTGTTGACATTCCTAGTGATTCGTAACCAGAGGCGCCAACACGCAGTTCGCTGCACTTTATGAAACCATCTATGTATTCTATCCTTCATTCCACCGGAGTCTGTGTAAAGTGCTAATCAGATTTCAGTGGTTTGAAGGGTAAGACACATAGAATTTTTCTTCTGGAGAGAGCTCTGACAAAAATGTATGTAATGACATGATGACGAGTTTTAATGATTGCAACTTTTCCAATAAAGTTGAATGTCCTTTGATGTCAACTTGGTATTGAATGTGGCAGTTTTGCACAAGCACCAAAAGAGGACTCCTCCTCCTCCTCCTCCTCCTCCTCCTCCTCCTCCTTCTTACCTGCATTGCAACAGCAGTTGAATAGCCCTGCGCTGGTTGCACTTGAAAGTTATTGCGGGATCACAGAGTGCTGCCAGCCCACTTTTATGTCTTTTGGACTGTCACTCACAGAGGTTGCTATGTCCTCACCCTGTCTCTCTGCCCTTGCTTCTTGAAGACATGGCAATTACATAATGACTCCTAAATTCCCACATCGCCAGATCCACAGCAAACTCTTCATAGCTTGCGCCAAGATATATTTTTGTGTCCATAAAGTCTCCTCATCTTAAAGCTGCACCCAAAGAACTCAGATAATTCCTTATTGATTAATGAACATCTTTTTCATCTTTTTTTAAATCTCTAAAGAATATACTTTTCCTATCAGGTTTTTAAAGCTATTCTCTGTGGGACATTTAACCTGCTTCATTAGCACTGGACATTTACCAGATTCTCTTCAAAGCTTAATGGGCAGCTGGTAGCCATTTGACAGCTACATTGAGCCCGGAGTCACCCAAATATAATCCTTCCACCCAATTAAGATGTAGGCAGCATAATGAATAAATACAACAAACAGCATAATGCCATATCAACAGAGATTTGTACAGACTTGTACTGAGTAACAGTCCCCTTAATTATAGACAGTGAAAAATTAAGTCCAATAACTATATCACTTATTTACAACATCAGAACAGATCCAAAAAGTCTCATGAACAAAATATTTTAATGCGTGCAACTACTAAAGCTACGACAGAGGAAAGAGGAGTCTGTCTGTCTGTCTGTCACAAAATATAATTTAAGCAGGGAATATTTAAATAAAAACAGAATGACCCATCCATGACCCAGACTTTTGAAAATTCTGTGTCAGTTAATGTCAACTTCCACTATAGCCCTGTGAACAATGAACCATCTCAGCAGGCCTCACATAGTAGAAGGACTTATGGCTTTCCCCAGGACAGGTTTCTCCTACACCACACCCCTCAGCCTGCTATTCACCTTAGTGAAGACCTAGAGACAGTAATGACCAGAGGGCTCAGTGTCGCATACTGTAAGGTGAAGAACTGATGCAGGTCACAGACCAGCCTGGACCCAGACTTCTTCCTCACAGGAAGCACATTCACCCAAATCCATCCCATACATGACCATGCACAAGGTCACCAGCACCACCACAGCCTTGGTAGTCGTTGCTCTGTCACTTTTCCCAGCGCTGCTGTTGCTGTGGAGTCCATTCACCTGCCAGCTGTGCTTGTAACCCAGATGGTGGTCAAACTGGCTATGATCATGAGGATGATGAGCACCACATCTCTGCCAACTTGGACTGCCTGGCATATTTCATCAACTTTGAAGGAAAGTGCACATAGCAGATTAAGTTGCCATTGTTTCCCTGACTAGAAATGAACATTGAGGCAGGCTGTAATGGAAAAGTAGATGTTGAGGATCCAGAGGAAGACAAGCACTATGGCAAAATTGCTATGCTCAAGCACTGGTGGATATTCAGGAGGAAGGTGATGCAGAAGGTTCTGTAGATAAGGATCAAACTTTTACAGCCTCAAAATCTTGTTATTTACTTTGTCATGTACTATTGAATGTACTTATCATTCAAAATGGTATCAGGAAAATCCTTGCTGTAGAAGGGTACACTCTTAGCTGAGAACAATCAAAGATATCTGAAGTGGGTCTTGTGCCTGAAAAACCATGATCCCTCTCCCCTGAAGTAGTCAGCTTGTTAATGTTCTTACACTTGCAAACAGGTAACAGCTGTACAATCAGGTTTGCAGGGTCCATTTACTTCTTTTCCCTCAGCCGCCAATTACTTGAGATGAAATCAGATGACTGCTTATGTCCCCATACTGGGTTTCAGATAGACAGGATAACACAGAGAAACCTGTGTTTGTATTCATTCACAGAAAGCACTAAATCATTGAACAGTCTATAAGTGTCATGTTTATTGTAAAACAAATTAAAAAAAAGATTAAAATAATTAGTCAGTGTCACTGTTTCATTAAGTGGAGACTACAGAATATGTTTTCTAATTAGTGACCCCATATATGGATTTCCTTTTGAGACCCCTGACATTTTTCATTTGTGCAATCAATTTTTACAGCCTTTTCTCGTTAAGAGTCCTGCTTCGTGTTGTTGAGTCAGATACCAACGCCACAGTGTCCTCTAGTGGAGAAAGATGAAACAAAGTAAAAGCCAGAGGATGTTCTGCTTATTCTGTGTGATCATGCACATTTTTCATTAGCAGTGTGACATAGACATAGTGTCCAATTTATGATTGCACTCCAAGCAAGTTCTTTAAAAGGAATTAAAGTTAAACTGTGACAGTGTTGTAAGGACAAATCAATATGGGTAAGCAACATGATATAACTGTAACAGCAGGAGAATTGCTGATGAATTTTAAGCCAAAACATACGTACATATACAGTACAGTACAGTTTTATTTTAATGACAATTTACATTATAATTTCTCACTGAATGCATCAAAACTATGAATGAACACACGTGGAGTTATGTACTTAACTAAAAAAGATGAAATAACTGAAAACATGTTTTATATTCGAGTTTCTTCAAAATAGCCACCGTTTGCTCTGATTACAGTTTTGCACATGTTACGGGCCCCAAGGGTGGGGTGTGCCGCAACGGAAAGACATACGTCTGGAAAGTACAACCTGAAACACACAATGTTGGGTCAGAGCAAGAACACACAGAAGACATCGGTTGCACATCCAGATCGCGTCTTTAATTGCCATCAAGCAAAAAATAATAACAGTACATTAAGCTTTTTAGCACACAATAATATAATACTGATTACATATTTACCCTATTTATTAAGCACTACTCAGCTATAATGTAGAATACAGAACTAATCTGTTCCGGGCCCTGCTACATTTAGCTGCCTGTAACGTGGTGAAACACTACAATACATACTGCTAACAATATTAGCTTCACTATTGAATACTTTTCATAGACACCTATCAAAATCTGCGCCATCCAGATTGAACAAACACAATACAACGGCCCATAAATGTCAGTCAGGAGCGTAAACAAAATAAATACAATATATATTGCTCATTGTAAAAGCAAAACGGGACAGACAGAGCAGGCTGATGAGCTCCCGCCAGGCATCATGTGACCCGCCAGACGCGGGAGATCTCATCCCGCTAGCTAACATCGCGGCTCATCAAAGTAAATAAACCGAGCACAACAGTGCTAAAAACATTGCGGTAGCAATATACATGAACACAAACAAAACAATACAACTCTGCAGAGTCAACCCCTTGGTCATTCCACCATACACATACCTGAAACACACGATGTTGGGTCAGAGCAAGAACACACAGGCTGTGTCCCAATTCAGGGTCTGCATCCTTCGAAGGACGCGTCCTACCCGGCCTTCGAAGGACCCGGCCTTCAGAGGATCCTCCGAAGGATGCGTCCTCCGTTGTGAAATGGGACAGTCTAGCCTTCGCAGAGGACTTCCTGGTTGCGTCACCACGTTCCCGCCCCCTTACCTTTATGTCGAGATTTCTGCCGTCCAGGCCGCGA
>OOFC01050374.1:0-20205 GCA_900323345.1 Pseudochromis fuscus | reverse complement strand
CACAATAAAACAGCAGTGGAATATAATTGATAACCATAGACATTCACAGATCTACACAGTGAGCATATGGCTAATTGTAGGTGTACAGGTTTGACTCATGCTGAGTTCACATTGCCTTGTCATGGACAGACTGTCGGGATACATAAAAAACATAGCTATTAATTTCGATCTTAGTTGCATGATTGGGGATGGAATAATTCAGGCGGTGTCTCTTTTTCTTTTCTTTAAAAGTTTTTGTGGACATTAAAAAATAAAAATAGTGATAGAATTCCTCAGAAGATGTTGACAAATGTAAATACCGTATTTTCCGGACTATGAGTCGCTACTTTTTTCCAACGCTTTGAACCCTGTGGCTGAAACACCGGTGTGGCTCATGTATTGGCGGCACAAAGCTCGTTAGCTTTTTACAAGCTAGCAAGCTCCGTGTCGCCGATACATTTAGCCTCATCACATCAGACCCGGTCAGAGTGGACCACATGAAACTGTTGGAATAAATTCAATAGCGGCTTATAGACAGGTGTGCTCAATAGTCCGGAAAATACGGTACTTGCAGTTTTTTGGCATTTTGTGACAACCTAAAGTAAATCAACATGGACTATGACTAGCTAATTAAGTCAATTCTGAGGGTCAATAATAATTTGCCTCTGAGACAGTTGTATTTTAGGTCATAAAGAGGTTACTATATGGCAAAACCAGACAAAATAATGTGCCATGGTGCAAGGAAAAGGAACACGATAAATCTTAATAAACAAATTGTGCACCAATCTCTGTCTGAAACATGAATAAAAACCTGCTTTGACATCTGTAACAATGTGAATGCAGCATCGTGCCACAGAAATATTTTCCAAGATAATGACATTTAGCGAACGAGCATGCAAGGAGGAAACGCACAAACTGAAAATGAACAGAAAACACTGCACAGACACACGCACACACCCACAAAAGGCCTCGCTGCTCTGAACAACTACAACATGAAAGAAGTTAGAAAACATATAAGCAGTGGACAGACAGTCTGTAGAGAGAAATATCAGATATGTGTCAATAAGAAAACATTAAAAATATTGAGTGTTTGGATGAATCTGAATGTGGGTGCTATTATGAGTGCCCATGAGCAAGGCACTGCACCATGTCCAGCTCTAGAACTACAACTGGCCTCCTACTATCTGCTGTATGTTTGTACTGTATGTATGTATGAAAACAACAACATTACTGAGGACTCTTGTCACCATGACGACTACAACACCAGTTAGTGAGGCAAAAAGCCAAAGCTGGAAAAAAGAAGAACAAAATGAAGAGTAGCAGATGGATGGACCAGAATAGACGAACCGACACCGTGAAAATGAACAAAAATACACGTTGGACACGGAGCAACCAAAAGAATCTGGAAAATAACAGAACAGATAACAAAGACAGCGAGGGCTCGCGAAGCAAGAGAGCCAGAGGACGGACTTGTCTTTCAGAAAAAAAAAAAAAAAAAGAAGAAGAAGGCATGAGGTTAGAAATGAAGACAGACTGAAAATAAAAAAGGGCCAATATAGGTGGACAGACGGAGAGGCCGAAAGAGAGAGAGGGAGAGAGGGAGAGAGAGACAGAAGGCGTACTACCAGATTAGATCTCGCGGTATAGTAGAGCTCCTCAACACAGTCCAGATAGGGCTCAGAATCACACTGGTCAGCAAGACAGAGCGAGAGAGACCTCAGTTAATACATTAACCTGGACTGATGGAGGGAACAGGGAGGAATGGAGGCGAGAGGAAGAGAGGATGAGGGGTGAAAAATGGATTACGGCCAAAAATAGGCTGAGAAGTCTGTTGATCAGCAAGACAGAGGCGGAGTATCCGGGAATATTAATGTCAGGAGGAGATGGGGATGGATGGGAGATGGGCGTTAAAATAAATGAACTAAACTGAGGAGGAGACGCATTAACGATTTAAATTAATATATCTTGTGTCAGCTGTGTTCTTGGGAGTATTTCTTTGAATTTAAGACAACCTCAGTCAAATTTACTTATCATCACTATGGGTGTGTTTGATCAGTTTTTTCCTCCATCTTTCATGCCACAGCTAATCACGGTGTTATTAATAATTTGTTACAATATGAATGCGGTAATGGTTTATTGATTTCTGCTCCATATAGCACCACAGTACACTTGTCAGCAAACCGGAGAGCTGCTACGTGACCTTCAAGTAGAGGGCAGTAACTGAAGGACAAAAGGTGGTGACTGTGTTTGATCACATTAATCCAGATTTATTGATGCAGAGATGGAGGGATTGAGGGTTGAAGAGAGAGGGAATATGAAAGGGGACAGTGGAAAAAGTGCATAGGAGAGACAAACTGAAGTGTGGAGGGAGTGTGAGGGAGCGGAGGACATACTGTGATTGGACATAAACCCTGCACCATCGCATTTGTCCACTACTGATGTTTCAGCTTGTATGAAGGTTGGCAACCTAGAAACTAAAGCTCAACCAATGCTCATTTTCTAAGCTCATCTTTTTCTTCAGGTATCTGACCTATACATAGTAGCTAATATCAAGCAAACAAACACAAGGACACAACATCTGCCCTTTGAATTTAAACCTAATTCTGTTCCTAATAACCTCAATCTAACCTGAGGAGGACCTCTTCAGGATTATGTGGCCATCCTAGCATGTCAGTCGGAAAACATTAAGCTAATACTTGCAGCTACATCTGTGCTGATACTGTCACTCAGGGTCATTACCACACTGATTACAGGAAGATGATGGTTACTGCTTCCTACAAATGGCTTCATCTGCTATTTATCCAGGTCTGAGTTATAAGGTTGTTCTCTGGTGGTTCTACTCAGCCACCTCCAGCATTTACAAGGGGACCCTCAAGCATGCACTGGATCTATAGTAGGACATCACCCCATTAGGCTCCACCCAGGATTGTGTACCACCAAACCTCCACTCAGCCTCACAGTCACTGTACAATCTGTTTTCCACATGCTGCCATTCCTGTTATATTTTAAAACCTGGTTTGGTTCATTTTGATACAAGACTCTCCCTGAAGTTTTCTTCTTGATAAAACACCTTTAACAAGTTTCCAAAGCAACTCTACAATATGCAAGTATTGTCAAGTGAACTGCGTGGATGGGCTTCATGTTTCAGACTGATAAAAACATGAATCGGTCGGGGTGCTTCCTGTGAGTAGGTGAGGATCAGCCATGCTGGTGAAGTGACAACCATACAAACATAATCTCATACACACATACACGCACACACACGCCACGCCTCCTAATAACTCACCGGTTCATGATGAGGTTCTGTCTCCTTTCTTAATGGAGGATCAAACTTCACCTGACCAACTGAGGAGGAACAGAGGGAGATGTGAGATGGACGACTTTAAAAATTGAAACTCTTGGTGCTTTTCCTTGACATGGTACCACCTCTGCGTAGCTGGCCACCAGGTGAAGGAGGAGAAAGTTCATGAAATAACCTTCAAAACAATTGTTGTGGTGCCACAGAAGGCAGACTGAAGAGTTTTTCACATGAGAAATTTGTAGATTTAACTTCAAATGTGTTGTTAATTCATCAGGTTAGAGCCTGGTTAAAAACTTGCTCCAATGTTTTCGTTGATGTGAGGTCCTGCTGCTCCTCCTACCTCCATCAGCTGCAGTGACAACTCTGACCAGTGACATTTCAGTACCTGCTAGCACCTGGCCAGTCCCTTTTTTTGGAACCACAAGAGAGCAGGTATTCGAAAAATGGTACCTAATAAAAACCAAACCCAGTAGTGTTGAGCTTGTACCATGTAGTGCAGGGGTCCCCAACCTTTTCTGCACCACGGACCGGTTTAATGTAAGAATTATTTTCATGGACTGGCCTTCAAGATGTGGCAGATAAATACAGCAAAAAGAAAATAAAATGACCGGTAGAAAAATGAAACCTCTAACACCGAGTGTATCGCTGGCGATACAGAGTGACTAGGATAAACTAACTTACTATAATTCCTCGGCCACTTGTCCTAGCGACGTGATTCCAGCTGATTCTGAAAGCCAACGTGCAGCGTTCTGTACATATTACCTACATTACGGTAGTGTACAGAAGCTCCACTTGTCGGCTTTCAGAATCAGCTGTAGTCACGTCGCTAACACAAATGGCCGGGAAATTACAGTGATTAGATTGACACATGTCACTTTCTTTCAGCAGCTAAAGGTTTGGGGTAAGAGGGTTAAGTTGCCTTTTCCCCTTTGCAAACAAGCTCTCCATAGATGTTTGGTTTTTTTTATTCGTTTTCACTAGTTTGCAGGCTTATTTTTTGGGTAATATATCTGATACATCGTATCATGTGACCAAGACAAGTGTATTGACATGTCAAGGGGCACAGGTGAAAGTAAACTCTTATAGTCAATACAACAGCAATGATATAAATTATCTATTCTTTCTGTGCAGCTCAGTAACAAATGCCTCGCGGACCAGTACCAGTCCACGGCCCGGTGGTTGAGGACCACTGATGTAGTGGAAAAGCATCATGAACGTGTTTGTTCACAGTGACCTTGTGACTCACAGTTAATCTCAGACAGCGTCTTCCCTTCCCTGGTGCTCCTGCTGGTGGAGCGGATACGATGGGGAACAGAGACCGGAGACTATCAGGAAAGAGAGAGAGACACACACAGAGTCAAAAAGTCGTTCTACACAGTGTGCTGGTTTACACGGGACTTCAGAAGATTACAATAGGTCTTTAAAAAAAAAAAACATAATCCCTCTGCTATTTCCTGTGGGTGGGATTTGATGACACAGCAAATCAGCCACAGCCACACACTGCAACAAGACAACCAAAACATAGCAACACAGTCAAACGGAAAACACACAAACCTTCCCTGGCAACAACATCAGCATTTAACCGGTCGTGTTGAAACATCAAGTTCCCTTAAGCTGCAATATCCTCTGTACAAGATAGTCTAAGTCTTAAAGTGTTGGACAGTGCATCAAGCACATATTTTAATATCGTGACATAGATAAAACCACAATTACCACAGGTTGCATTAAGAAACATCATGTCAGCTGCTGAATGTGAGGCTGGTTGTTGGTTTTTATTTACTGTTTCACTTGTGTATAGTCGGCCATCTGCAGAACAAACCACAGCAGTTTGTCCAGAGATACGAAGAATTCTGTTTGACTTCACGTCCTAAGTATTTAATCTTAAGATCTGAACTCATCCTTGCAGAAAAGCTAAAACCACCACAACCTCAAACCATGCTTGTAAAACACTGGTAAAGACAAACCAACACTATAAAAAAATGCATCCATCAAAGTCACATCTGTAGCCTGGAGGCAACTTGAAACCACCACGTAGTCCATTCTCATAACACACAAACCATTGTTAGTAACGGGAATGGCAGAGGTAGATGAAGATGGCTTCCAACTCCTCAGTGTTTGTGATTCATTTCCAAAGCAACAAATGGAGGGATCAAGTTTGGATCTTGGACTTTAAATATTTTCTCCTCTTTTACTATCATGTTTTGATTAGGTTTTATTTCTAAGTCGGAAATCCCACAGTGTCGACAAACACAAACTGTCATAGTGACAAACTTTGTATGACAGTTGTGTATGTGAATTATTTTTGTTGGAAGCCATCTTTATGAACCCACACGTTTGTTTACGGTCCAGCTGCTGCTACAGAACTGGAATGAATGGAGATTTTCCTTAATGATATTACTGATCTACTCTGTAACAGTCATTACAGCTGGAAAAGAATCCCACTGAAGTTGTCATGGATGTCAGCAGTATAGCTTTTGTGTATGTCTGAGTTACCCAGTGCTACAGGATTAATACCAGTATTTTTTAACCAAGGAAAAAGTGAAAATAGTGATTAATAAATATAAAATTTAACATTTTAAATTAGCTGATGTGTACGTCAACATAAAAGCATGAAAAACACCAGTGCATGTAAATACAAGTGCTCACTTGCATGTTGAACTAATTATGCAACAGCCATATAATCCATCAACTGTCTGCATCTCGCATACCAACGCCAACTTCCATGACAACACCAGCAGAGGCTGAACTGAATGGAAATCCACTCTCTATTCATTCAGTTCTGTAAGTCCTCCTCCGGGTCAAAAAAAAAAAAAACAGCTGGCAGGACGGTTTGTGTTAGAATGACATCACTGCAGACACACTGCAGCCGACACTGGTACCTTCCTACGGGCCGCGAAACGGGGTGCACGCCGAGCACCGGGGCTTATGGGGAGGAAATGACCCCTGTACTTAAACTGAAGAGGATGAAGGGTGGAGACAAGAAGACGAGAGAAACAAAGGAAGGGAGAGAGGAGGAGAGGAGAAAGGTAGGGAGAGAAGAGAAAAAGTGCTACAAGAAGGAAAAGAGTGAAATGAGAAAAGGGGTGAAAGAAGTAATAGATGGAAAAAGAGGAAGAAGGGAAAAGATAAAGAGCAGAAAGATTAGTCACATGTGCCAGTGGTGGACTGAAGGTGAAGAGAGGAGTGAATGATGGAATTTAATGAAACAAGAAATAAGGAGATAAAAAGACACATTTTAAGGGGGGAGGGAAGAAGAAGATCCAGCAAAAACATGATCACTTCTCTGCTGGGCTGGGTGAGACTTTGACGACTCTTTTCTTCTTAAAAGTTAATCCCAAGAAGGTCAAAGGTTACCTCAGGTTCAGGGTCGTCGTCGTCGAAGTCGTTGTAGGTGCTGTGGTCGGGGTTGTTGGCTTTGTCGAGCAGCTCGATCGCCAGCGTCCTGCTGAGAGGCTGCGACACGAAAGGATGCTGGAAGAAGAAGTGGTTCAATGTTAGAAGCTGCAGCAGATGTTTCGAGCTTCGCCGGGTGATTAACTAACATCAGTGTTTATCAGCGCTCTCACAGATCCTACTGCCCAGCTCATTAATAGATGACTAATTGCTGCGGTGCTAGTAATAATGACACGTAGTGATGAAGTATGATTGCAGAGCAACCTTTGAAGTTCCTGCTGTAAATTATTTTCTTCTTGCAGTCATGTTGCTCCACTTAATGTAATACATAATTTTACACCAGGTCTGTGTGTGAGATGTTGAATTCTCACAAAAGGAGGAAAAAATATGAAACATTTTTGGGTGAAATGTATCGGCTTTTAGAGTGGACTAAAAAAAACTTCAAGATGTGTAAGGTATAAGACAAGGACAGTTATGTCTTTTCATACCAGTAAAATGTTTAACAAACTTCATGCTTTTTCACACTTCCTTTAACATCCATATAAACAGGGTTCCTACACATTTGACATTTCAAATGACCCTCTTTCCAGACCCTAATTTCCAGATTTCTAGGTCAAATAATGTGTGGCATTCGAGTAAATAGATGTGCATCATGTAAATACATTATGGAATTACACATTTGTTTTCATTATTCTCATAAAACAAATATATTTCCATACACTAGTTCCCATTTTCAATATTTTTCCAGACCTGGAAGTTTATAAAATCAAATTCCATACTTGTGTAGGAATCCTGTATAAAACAAACTCTGATTTATTATAATAAACAACATAACACAATAGATAACTGGCTTGTTTTAAGGAATGATAAATGTCTCACCTGCAGCAGTTTCTCAGCTGTGGGCCTCTTCTTTGGGTTCTTGGTCAGGGCTAGTTTGACGAAATGGTGGAAGTTATTTGTCCTGTTTGTCAAACGCAGAAAGGAAGACAGGGAGAAAAAACATAATACAAGAACTGTTAAACTTTTGTCTTTATAATAAGTAAAACAGAGCAGTAGGGTGCTGCATGTGCTGCAAGTGTGAGGAAGAAATTGTGGACAAGCTGTTGTCTTACCACTTGAGTTTATCTTTCAACTTGGGAGGCTGGAAATTACTCTTGGTCATTAAGAACAGAGCCCTGTGAAAAAAAAACAGAAAGATGAGGATTACACCCTTTACAGATGGTTATACATCTGCTTGATTAAAAGTAAAGTCAATAATTCAAATCAACAATAAAATCAAGTGTCTCTGCTCCAATCAGTGTGAGAAGAATTGAACTTTCAGTCTGAGATGCTGATGTTACCTCATTGGGTGCAGGTCGAACATGGGTGGCTGTAGTTCAGCCAGCTCTATTGCAGTAATGCCCACAGCCCAGATATCACACAGCTGGTTGTAGCCTCCTTTCCTCTCCACTGCTGCTACCTCTGGAGCCATCCTATGGAGAAACACAGAGAGACACAGATGGTTAGAGATTGAACGAAAGGAGACAGAAGGAGGGCACAGAAAAAAACAAGAATGGTAGTAAAGTGTGTGCTCATTTTTACACAGCACTAAATTGGGTTAATTTAACAACTACACACACAAAACCAGACTCTGAATTTCCCGCAGTGTTTCCCAGCAGCAGCAGCAGCAGCAGCGCAGAAGACTGCCACCATGACCCTGATATGTCACTCTACGACTTCATCATGACCCAAAAACGCTATTCATTCATCCACTTCCACTACAGCCATACAATAAAAAAAATAAAAAAATCCACCAAATAAGTGACACAAATTGGATGACAAATGCTGGTGTTCAGACATTGTTCCTCAGCTGATCGAAGGAATCCTGCATGCAAACCCACATCCAGTATGAAGTGAGCTGATGGAGGAAAAACAAACAACTCACCAGTAAGGAGTTCCAATGAACGACTTCCTCTTGGCTAGAGTTGCTGTGATCTGGGCCGATACACCAAAGTCAGCTGAAGAGAGGAAAAGGAGAGGAGTAAACAAAGAAAAAAAAAAGGAGAATTGGGATAATAGATTGTAAGGAGTGGATGAATTGAAAAGTGAGAACAAAAAGAAATGTATTTATGGAGAAATAAAAACAGGGAGGGTGAGAACACAAAGGAGAACAGAAGTAAGAAGGAAACCAAGTCAGCAAATGAAAAGTCTTTTGAAGCAGAAGGTAATTTGCAGAGGCCTCGCGTGCTCCTCTCACCTAGTTTAACATAGCCGTTGTCTGTCAGGAGGATGTTGGCTCCCTGTCAGAGACAAAACAGTCCACATGTCAGGATTGCAACACGAGGAATCCTGACATCACACACGCTCGAATCAAAGCACGTTCAGAAAAACAAAGCGGTTTGTCACCGATCAACGTCGCCTGCAGCTGGGGATCAATAATCATTTTCCTCCTTCATAAACACCAACAGCTGTGTCTCCATAATAATTTGAGGATCAATTTTTATTAAGATGTCACTAATGCAATGAGCAAGACATTTTTATTGATTTTAACAAAATGCACTTAATTAAAGTTTTCCATTAAGTGACGGTGCATCAAAAAGTCACTGATTCGGTTCTGTGCCAGGTGTCGGGGTTGTGGTGAATTAGAGGAAACTATAAAAAGATCTAAACATTTCAAACATATGCATCCAATGTATAAAATCAATACAAGGCAATGGAGAGTTCACTCCACAACACAACACAGATTAAATCCTAAATAAAGATCCTAATCTTTTTATTACTATTATTATGACTGTCTGAAAATCTTCCTCGGTTTTTCCACCTTAAATCTTTTGAAAATCTCGAGTATTTTTAAACAATTCTTTGCAAATTATTCCAGCCCTGTCTTCAGGAAATACATTTTCTAGTTTCCTCTGACATGCTCCTCTCCAAACTCACCTTAATGTCTCTGTGCATCTTGCCTTTATTGTGTAGGTAGTATAAACCCTGTGAACACAATCACACAGAAAGTGGTGTTACTGACACTTAGAGAAATAAATGAAACAAACATATGGCAACAACCCGGGAACTGAAATCAAACTTCATGATAACATATTTTACACCAGATCCTCGCACATTGCTAATTACTTACAGATATTCTCGTAAATAAATACAACAGATGTGATGCTTTTGGGAATAATAACTCACTTCTAATTAAAGTTTCTTCAATTTTAAAATCACAGGCTGAGCACAATTTATCTTCAAATCATAAAACACTATGATTAAATATCTTAAATCCAGTGAAGAGTCGGGATCATTCATAACATCGGTGCCTGTTTTTTCAAGACAAATTGCCCCAAAACAGTTGTTCAGATAAATACAGTGCATACAACAGGCCTCAGCCCCCACAACCTGGCATAAGTAAGCAGGTATAAGAGATGGATGGATAATGCATTTGGTACCTGCAGGGTCTCCCGTGACATGTAGGCTATCTGTGACTCTGACAGAGGCCCGGTTACTGCAGAGAGACACAAACACAGAAAATAAGAGATGGAAATCAAAGAGGGGGTGAAAGTAAAAAGTCAGGATCGCTGTGTCTGTGTGTGTCTGGATGCATATTGTTTTTACCGTGATAGATATCCTGCAGAGAGCCTCCTCCACAGTACTCCATACTGATCCACAACTTATCTCTCCTGCACACACACAAGGACTCTGTTAAACTGCACCTTCACGCACACTCACGACTTATTTCCATCCACACACTTCCATCTGTCTTTTATTTTACACCAGCTTATCATTCTGTTTTTCTCTCTGACACACACACTGCTATAAAACGACAGGCTTTAATATCAGTAACATTCCCTTTAATAACACCTAACCAAAATGTTACACACACACACACTCTCTTACCGGAGATAACTGCCAAAATAGGCAACGATGTTGGAGTGTTTACAGTCCTTCATCATGATAATCTCCTGCTGGACGACAGCAAAGTCCTCACCTAGAGTGAACACATGTACACAAACATGGTTATTACTATCACAGTGATAATTTAGTCATTGTTAACAATACAGAACAAAAAAGGAGATCTGGGTTTGTTTGACATTTTGCCTTCGTGTGACAGTCTGTGTATAATTGATGCAAGGACACACAAACACATGGATCACAGCAGAGCGAGTCCTGCTCAAGTTTAACTTCACATCTTTAAAATCTGAACTGTTCAGCAATTATTAATGTGGTGACGTGTCTCCATGGTTGCAATGTAACTTCTGATGTTTTTCTTGATTAATCAAAGTGATAGAAGACGGAAACCAAGGAAATGGGGGAAAATAACCTGAGGGGAGGATGAGAGAGTTCTGGACAGTGAAAGAAGAAGGTGAAGACGAAGGATAAAAACAATAGTTGCAGAGTAACAGAGGAGGACAAGGATGACTGAGGAGGTGGTGGATAGAGTGTAAGAAAAAAGGAGATAAAAGAAAATAATCAAAGACATGAGAGATAACTCACCGGGTTCCAGTTTGATGACTTTGATAGCAGCCAGCTCTCCTGTGTTTACATTACGAGCCTAAAGGACGAGAAGAGGGAAGGTGAGTCATTGCAGGCCTCCAAACATTCAGCAGTGTTGTTTATGCTGCATCAAGGTAGAAAAAGACCTGAGTAGAAGACAGAAAGAGTTTCTGTTTTCATCCCAGTACACAAAGTGGAACATTACCAGTAGATTTCATCAATAACATCTCGATCACCTCAACAACATAATGACAACTGTATTTCCATATGCCATGTATAGAAATGGATGAAACAAGCAGGACTCAAAAATAAGGCCAATGTGGAAGGTGCAATACCAGTGACGGCCACTAGATGCTGGCTCCAAAAAAACTCAGTCGATACATTTTTTTCACAAGTCATTCTGATGTCATGAGCTAAAGTCAACACTGTAATTTGATACATACAATCATACATCCTTGTTTGCTTAATTTGCGATACAGTAATCCCCCGCTATATCGTGCTTCAACCTTCCCAGCTTCACTTTATCGCAAATTTTATATGTAAACATATCCAAAAATGTATCACAGATTATTGGCTGGTTCATGGATCTTTGCGCACAATGAGTCTTTTTATTTCTGGTACATGCTTCCTCAGTTGGTTTGCCCAGTTGATTTCATACACAGATGATGGCAGATGGCTGAGAAGCCAATCAGAACAAACGGTTAAGTATCCTGGCCCCTGATTGGCTCAGATCGAGTTAAGCAGCAGCCCAGATGATTTCATGCATGCGATGATACTGTGCGTGGTATATAAACAGTGTGTTTACATACATAATTTCAACGAATCTTACCTAATATCTAGGAGAATATAAAGGGTTTGTACTGTATGAGTGGGAGGGTTAAAAGGGTTTAAATATATAAAAATAACCATATAAACATATGGTTTCTACTTCAAGGATTTTCACCTTTTGTGGGGGTTTTGGACCGCAACTGCTGCGATCAAGGACGGATCATTGTAGCTCTATTATTTTCATAATGACAGAAGATATAATAACTGGAGAAGTGGAACATAAACTGGGTATGTATCTATTATTTTAACCAGGATGATATTTCATCCTCCCAGCGATACCTGAAGCAGCAGCACCATCAGCTCACTGCACTGAAGGTCATTCAGTTAGGATGAAAACATGTGCATAGGAGCTATAAGCAGGTGTGATGGGGAAGTTTTAACAGATACCGTTGAACTTTGATCCTTTAACTGTCTCAATTGGTGATGTCATGATCCCAAAAACAAATTTAAAAACACCAGAAATGATTCCTAACTCATTCACAACACATAAAAACACAAACTCACACAGGCAGTGGGTGTTGGAGAAAAAAAAAATCAGTGTTTTTTCCTGTATTCCTCAAAAGCTGACATTAGTTTAAAAGCAAAGGACTGTGGGATACAGAAGCAGATTTGCTATAAATAGTGAACTGTGTTTACGTTCAGCTGAAGTGCTGGTTGGGGGGCTGGAGAGGAATTATATATGAAATCCACATGAATAAAAGATGGCCTTTCAGCAGGGACATGACTTGCTCTCTTCTCTCAGGCCCACAATGTGACTTGCGTGTGCGACAGTGTAAAAGCAGGTGTGAGAGAAAAAGATGTTAGCTGATAAAACCAAGAAATTTTAACACGCGCTCCCACACAATGAAGAGTAATGTGTTACGTCTCGAACACGACAGCTTCTACTATGATTTTTAGCTCCATCAAGGAGGTTATGCTTAGCTTTGGTTTGTTTGTTTGTTGGTAACATCACGGAAAAACTACTGAACAGATGTTAATGAATTTTATTGAGAGCTACAATATTACCAAAGGAACGAAATTGGGACAAAACAATGGTGAAATCACAGAAATCCCTCTCTCTTATAATGAGTGATTGTCTAATTATCAAAGGAACAAATAATTACATTTTGTCCAAAGAAAACAACAATCTTTCTTGCTTATTACGCAAATGTTTAAACAGGATAATGTTGCAATTTTACCACAAGAGGGCGACAGCGTTCAGTCTGAAGCTTGACTAAAGTTTGATTATGCCTTGGCAGAGGTATAGCGTTACAGAAAAGCTACTGAACAGATCTTAATGATTTTTGTGTAGAGACAGACTATTACGCAAGAAACAAATGCTTCCATTTTGGGCAAGATCAGAGGATGAGATCCTGTGGGAAACAAACCCCCAAATCCCAGAAAATGCTTATTGCTTATAATAAGTACCGTATTTACCAGAATATAAGCTGCTACTTTTTTCCGACGCTTTGAACTTAAACACCGGTGTGGCTCATGTATCGGTGGCACGAAGCTTGTTGGCTTTTTACAAGCTAGCAAGCTCCGTGCCGCCGATACATTTAGCGTCGTTACATCAGACCCGGTCAGAGTGGACCACATGAAACTGTTTGAATAAATTCAATAGCGGCTCAATAGTCTGGAAAATACGGTATGTTTTTCAGATGAACCACCAGATCACTGCTAAGACGAGTTGACTTTAGCTGAGCCAGCATCTAGTGGCAGTCGGGAGTACTGCACTGTTTTCCCACTTAACAAATACAGTGTAGAGATATTGTTGTGTAGAATATTGTACACATTAACCCCCACAACACACTGTTTGATAATAACTGCAGTTACCCATTTGCCCTATTAGATATAATATGATAATGGATCTTGCTCTACTCTCATCTCCTAAGCAAGAGTCAACATAATTGACAGATTTATGAGTCACACCACTTAGTTGTTTTTTTTTATGTCGCTGAGTGTATGCGTAGTATTTCTGATGTTGTGACACCTGTTGAATGTCTCCTTCACAAAATATCAGCACAGAGAGTCAGAGAGCGAGCGCTGCCTCTGCTGTAAACATGCATACCACACTGAAGAGGCCTGCACTACATTCAGCACCTGTGCTAGAAGGAGTGTGTGAGTGATGCGTCTGTGTTGTGGTGTCTGCGCTGCCATGGTTACGCAAACTTTAAGTCTACAAACTACATAATCTAAAGTTTCAGGATTCCACACTGACACTGATGTTTTGCATATGAGTGGGATCAGCTTAGTGAAATAACATGACAGGGTTTTAACGGTATTGCATTACGATAATGGCAAAAAAAAAAAGAGATGTTTTTCCCATTGCAGAAGGAAGCGTGGTGTCATGTATACAAATTACACTTCAACATCAAAGTGTCTTGGGTTTTCGATGTGTCTCTTTCAAGTCTGAGGTACGTACTTCTTCCCTTAGATCTGAATATGTTCCCACCTCTCTCTAAGACTAACGGCACTTAAAAAAGAAGCTCTGTGTTAAAAAAAAAAAAAATCAAAATGAAAAAAATATAAAAATCGGCAGATGGATGGACTGATGGGCAGGCTGTACTTTACTTTCCCCTCATTACAGGTTTTACAGAATAACACTTTATTGATGTAATGATTGGGATGTTTGAAATTTTAAATCACACAGTGTATCTTCTGGGTGTCTCTGGACTGTAATTATGTATGTTCAAAGGTCTGTTTAAAGCAGAAAAGCTCACACTCCAAGACGATTTACTTTTTGGGAGTGCCAATTTAACTGCCAATTACCACTGTGAAAGTGGCTGTGATACGATACAAAAAAAAAATAAAAAAACAGCACTGACAGCAACTGGCGAGCGAAGTGGCGCTGGAACAAACGACACTGCCAGGAACGCAATGTGAGAGGGAGCTGAATCTGAAACGTGGGAAAGGTGAGAAAGGAGGTTTTATTACAAAGTGAATGAAAGACTTACAGGGGAACGACAAATGAGAACGCTGACCCTAAAAAAATTATGAATGTCACACTGGACAATAGCAGACTTTAGCTGTACTTCGCATAATACACAGCATGTTAAGTTGGGTCACAGTGACAAAAAATAAATAAATAAAAAATCAGGTTTGCACATGTATTTCAGTTGTTCAATAAACTGTAACAAAACTGATATTGTTTCACTAAGCTAACATTAACTATAAGCCACACCCTAATAGAGGTTATGTTTTCCCCTGTGTTGGTTTGTTTGTTTGCAACATTATGGAAAAACTAATTTCACTGATTTTTAGGGAAGAAGATACAAAGGAATAAAACATAAAACTTTGAGCAAGACCAGAAGATGGGCTCCTACTCGAAAGAAAATCCCTTATAACAGCTGAATGTTTTAACAAGACAGTGTTGCTACTTCACCACAAGAGGGCAACAGTGTTCAGTTTATAGCATCGGTGCAGCTGGATCCTGCCTCTGCTGAGGTCTATGCTGCTGTTGTGGTTGGGTACCGAAATTCAGCTCCAAGTAGGAACCGATTGAGTGAGTACCGCGTACCCATAAAATATTATAATTTTTGTTCCGCTTATCGGTTCCTAGATGCGCTCATTTTACACAACAGCTGCGTACGTATCTAACACATCACGTGACACCGCATGGCAACAGGAAATGAACCGGGGAAAGCGGTCGAAAGTGCAAGAGTACGAGTGGCAAACGTGGAAAATGCAACACGCGTGGGAAATTAATATGTTAAATATATACGTTTGGCTTCCTGTTTTTTGTTTTTGGAAACAAAATAAGGAATTGTTAGGAACAGGAATCAATAAGCAGAACCAAAATGGGAATCGGATTCATAACAATCCCAACGATACCAATGCCAAGCTGCTGTGTGAGTGCCTTCTGGTTTCTATTGACACAGCAGTATTATGTGTACATAGATATATCCCAGCTCTCAAAGCACTGGAGCTCTAGATCAGTTTTTAAGTTCATTCGCAAAGAATGTGCAGAGATCCATGGATTCTATAAAATCTGAAATGCTGAAGACAGGAAATGCCTAAAAGAAAACAGCAGGATTGTTCCTCCATAGAACAGCGAACAGGAAGTCAGCAATGTGGAGGATCCTGTTTGAAAGAAAAACTCCAAATCCCAGAAAATCTTTTAAAATGGGCGAATGAGTGTTGCTATTTCACCACAAGAGGGCAGCAGTGTTCAGTCTGCAGCGTCAGTCCAGCTGGATGATGCGTTAGTGGAGGTTTGTGCTCTCTGGGGGGTTTGTATTTCTTTATTTCTGACATCAAATCCAAGTGTTTCCTTCACATTACCTCTAAGAAAGTTCAGATTCACTGTGACTTCACTAAAAGCCCCTCCCTGAGTACAAGACATGACACCAGCACTTATATGCAATATAATATTCACTTACATGAGCATAGGAGCTTATTCTTCATGGTGCTATGGAGCTAAAATGCACAAATTTGCTTAATTTTGCATTCAAAAATATCATTAAAAACCGAATAGATGATTTGGCCTCACGTTCAAACTGGTTCAGAAGATAATTCAAAGGTAACATCCTATTTTTACAAACAGACCACTGGCTACAAACACGCATGTACACACTCACATGCCTCGCAGCTATAAAACACTGCATCAGCTCCGACCGTGTCACAGCCTAAGTCGTAGCACTACGTGCCAATTTAAAAAAGGAATTCAGAAAAAAATGACTCATATTTGTGTGTGCATGTGTGCGTGTGTGTGTGTGTGTAGCTATAATTTTGTAAGTGTATGTGGGTGTGTTTGCGTGGAGCTGCTTCCCTGCATCTACGTACATACATAATTTTGGGTGTTTGTTAGAGTGCTGGTGTGTATGTGTGTGTGTGTGTGTCTTTGTGAGTCAGCGCTGTGGATCATGGACACAGTGGGATGAATCACATTGTGGTTGTGGTGGTGGTTGGAGAATAGATGGTAGCGACAATGGATTTCAGCAAAGCTCCTAAATGCAACACACATGTACAGGGTATTGTTGCCTGTACTGTGCGTGATTACAAGTTAAACAATGACCTCAGCGTGATCCCAGCGAAGTCGTCAATGTTAATTTTCGCCGAAGATCAAAGGCTCTTTCTTTGCCATTTAAAGCCTTTGAATTGCAATAAAAACTCGACTTTGATTAAAAAAATAAAACCTGTTTTTGAATGACATGACAACATTAACATCAGGCTGTTTGTGGTCACACACATGGCAGCCATTATAAAGCTGATAGGACATGAGTTGGACACTTCCTTCCACATTCACTTCTCTAATTTCTGTGTTTTAATCTGACTCACAATTTATAAAATCTTGAGTCAATCACAAAATATTCTACTGACATATCTCCTGGCACTTGTCTCCTTGTGGGTCTGCAGTGACGCCAAGTGTGTCACTGTTGGAAAAACTGATCTTTACAACACAATATAATTCATAGTATTCTGTGGTTAACGGGTCATATATCGCCACCATACTGTGGAAACATGTAGAAAAAGCTGTTAAATCCATACCTCCAGATGGTTTGTAATGTCATCCTTTGCCATAGGAAACCATTAGGGAAAGTCAGCGCAATGGAAAACGTGTACATCAGAGGTAATGTTACGTGTATTGCCATGACTAATGGGAAAACTCCTTACAACATGTGTGAGCCGGACACCCGCTGGGCACATGGGGATCATGATAGCGTATGACTCCTGCAGCAGATGGAAAGAAAACGCTGATGACCAGATGTGAAGCCGGGAAGTCAGACGCCTTTTCGAGGCTTTGCTCAGGCTGCTGGAGGTAGATCGCTTTAATTCTGGCACATTAAGACTTTTTCACATCCATCACCGACACCGCCTTAATAAGCACCTATTAGTAATAATTGTGATACTAACTATTGTAATAAAATGACACAACGGATTCATTCTTTTTTTTTTGCAATGAATCTTCAACAGGTAGTGAAACTCAGCATTAAGTCAGCGCAGATGCGAACAACAAGCTGTGGTGTGTGCTGGACTAGAGACTGGTGTCTACGCTCTCTCTCGCAGCATCTCCCTCAAGAGACACAACAGGAGACAACCACTAATGACAACTGTAGCTCGTGCCTGCTGGGATGACACATCCAAAGCTGTGCATAATGTTTCCATTCAACACAACTTATCACGTAGATATCCCCCTGCTTTTGTCACACTGTAGCTTCTGGCTCCTTCTATTCTGGATCAAAGTGCTGCGATCCCCTCTCTCCGACGTGGTGCCTCATATAGCATCAGTTGGCGCTTATGCGTCACCCTTAGGCTGGACAACTCTGCCTTGCCAAGCCACACACACACACAGACACACACACACTACCCACAAGGGGAGGAGGGAAAAAAAAATGCAGTGATTAACTAGTGGAGGGAATGTGTACGTGGCCGAGGGGGACTAGTTGAATTTTTCAGAGTCTGGGGGCCACGAAACTGCAGCGAACGAGTCGACAATCTGACAGGCAGCAGGCGAGCTGGTGGACAGACTGACTGACTGACTGACTGACTGGCTGACTGGCTGACTGGCATACAGGCTGTGTGAAGTGCCTTAAGGCGATGGGGGGAGAAGCCCTGCTTTCAAAGGTCATGTGTGCAGATCCACTAATTGTGAAAACACATTTGGACAAATCTGTGTTGATGCAGCATTAAAAGGTTCTGACACAACTGATCCATCATCAGTGCCGTTATGTAATTCATGCACAATACAGTAATGCCATTCAACTACATAATTACAACACCCAAAGTGCTTTAATGTGAGCTCACTGAGGAGGAACAGCGCGGCACGCACAGGACCAACACGGAGGTTTATCACAGTGATGGACTTTGTTCGAGGGATCTCCAACTGTCAAAAAATAGACAACTGACTCAAATATAACCCGTCCTTGGCATGACTTTGCGCTGCGGAGATGCCGGCAGGTGGGACACACAGTCCCACCAGATGAAGTGAATGAATCACTGTAAAAATCTGCGGAGGAGACAGATGATACAGTGCAGTGCTCCGAGTGACTGACTGTCGCACAGTGTATCATACTACATCAAAGCCGGTTATCTACTGGTTGCACGGTGGCTGAAGAGCAGGCTAGACTTGAATGGCTGGCAGCTTTATGAAGGGGAAACTGCTGCACGCCTGCCAGGAACAACTGCGTCCAACTTCTTTCAGGGCAGCCTAACTGCCTGGGAGACCACGCGAGTTAAGGAGCTCGGTTTTCAAGAATTTAATTCCAGACGTTAGGTTGTGAAAATTAATCACATGCTGTGTGGAAGCACTGTACAAATATATATAAAACTGCTTTGTGTGTTCGCCTCCTGGGCACAGAGCTCATTCTGTGAAATCTACAGATAAATATGTGGATGTCTGGGAGCAATTTTTTTTTTACATTTTCATAAATGATTTACTTCTGAAACACTTCCACAGGCTATCTTTAACTTGATTTATTAATTTTGTGTGTAATTGTGGAGGTCTGCATGTTTGTTTTGTCTCCATCTCCATCTAAAGCTTTGTGTCTTTCATGTTGCCACTTCCAATAAAAACTGCCTGTGTTTTCACAAACAACAGATGACTCTAATCTTTGTACGCTCATCAAAAACTACTCTGCAAATTAGGTTATGTTTCAATTTGGCCTTGCTCAGACAGCGCTGCTGAGCCATGCAAGCTCCTGTAGTTGACTTGAAACACCAAATAGACCGTGACAGGTATAGGCTACAACCCCACTCAGTGACTCTGCTATTCAGCCACCTCCACAGCTACTATCTCATGAAAAGGATTTGCCCCCTTCATGGTATCATTCTGCCCTGGAGTGACCTGCACGCTGAGTCCAGATTTCATACTCAGCTGTGGCATTTTAAACTGGAGCTTTGGACTGGAGTGCGTTCAGTCAAACGGCGCAATGTGGTTTGTGTCCTCAGCAAAGCATTGAGCCGAGGATGCCCATCTTCCAGCACTGAAAAAAAAAAAGCAGAGGGGCTCGCTTCGCATCTGTCTCGCTTCAGACATCCTATCATTTCCCTGCGAGGCAGCCTCCACTCAAGTGACAACAATCAAACATTCATTCATTTGGAGGCCCTGCCGTGCGCACGTCTCCCCCCGAAAAAAAGCGTAAACTGGAGATGTTTTGACCTGCCTGCCAACCCCTTCATCCCCGGTGAGACCGTCTCTTGTTTCGGGGGGGATATGATGTGAATGCATCGGCTGCGCTTCTGTCTTACCGGCTGCTGTATGTGGCGAGACGTCCCCCTCCCCGGCGGAGGAAGATGCTGCCGCGGGTGCCGCTGGACCC